>JAJEJO010053183.1:0-153266 GCA_020662805.1 Glaucomys volans | reverse complement strand
CCCTTAAGCATCTCTATCTCCCAGCATGTTCACCTGGGATGAGGGCCTGGCAAGTGCTATCGGAATCTTGCCTTGGTCTCTGCGGGATGCTATAGCAAAAGTGCCATAGACTCAATAACTTGTAAGCAACAGAAATTTCTTGCTCTTAGTTTCAGAGGCTGGAAGTCCAAGACCAAGGTGATAGCAGGCTCAGTATCCGGGGAGAGCTCCCTTCCTCACGGATGGCAGCTTCTTGTGGGCCCTCATGTGGTGGAGGGGACTAGCACCCTTCCTGGGGTCTCTTGAACCAGCACTAATCCCATTCATGGGGTTCTGCCCTTAGGGCCTATTCACCTCCCAAAGGTTGCACCTTACAGTGCCACCGCCTTGGTAATTAGGTCTTAACATGAATGGGGGGGGCACACTCAGCCCATAGCACACAAACATACACAGACACACATGAGTCTCCATTCCCCACATAACACCTCTAACCCCCCCACTCACTCCCACCACCCATTTTCTCACACACACACACACACACACACACACACGCACCTCACTCCCACACACTCATGATTTTACATAAATGGGATTTTACTAGATGCTGCTTTTTTAAAAAAGCATAGAAGCCTTTGTTGTTGGAGTCCTTCCTCCTGTTGCAGCACTGGTCTTTGAACCCAGGGGCACTCTACCAGTCAGCTATATCCTCAACCCTTTTTCAATTTTGAGACAGGGCCTTGCTAAGTTGCTAAGGCTGGCTTTGAACTCGCCATCCTCCTGCCTCAGCCTCCCAAGGTGCTGGGATCACGGGCATGCGCCACTGCGCCTGGCATAATTTTTGTTTCTTTTTGAGGCAGGGTCTCTCCATGTTGCTTATCTTGCCCAGGCTGGCCTCTGACTCTTGATTCTCCTGCCTCAGTCTCCCAAGTCACTGGGACCACAGGTATGTGCCATTATGCTTGGAATTTTTAGTCCTTTTCTACTCAATTTCCTCTAGGTTTTCAAATGTGTTGCCATCATTCTTTTCTTTTGTTTTAATTTAAGAAAAAATGTAAAGCAAGCAAGGAGGAATTTCATTAACAAGTTAAGAGAAAGATCCAGAACTCTTGGTGTAGCACTCTGGGAAGGCAAGAGTGCCCCATAACTCTTTCCTAGTCATGTGTTCATGTGTGGTTTTTTTTCTTAACAAGGACTGTAAGAGATATATACATTTTAAAGAAGAAAACTATTTTAAAAAATTTTTTTGGTACCAGGGATTGAACTCAGGGGCACTTAACCACTGAGCCACATCCTCAGCCCTTTTTGTTTTTTATTTAGAGACAGAGTCTCACTAAATTCCTTAGGGCCTCACTGAGCCAGCTGAGGCTGGCTTTGAACTCGTGATTCTCCTGCTTCATCCTCCCAAGCCACTGGGATTACAGGCATGTGTCGCCATGCCCAGCAGAAAACAAAATTTTGAATTCTCCATTCCCCTTTTTAAATTTTCTGCTTCATTAACTTCAGCTTTTATTTTGATTAATTCTACCAATCAATTTCCTTTGGTTTAGTTTTTGCTCTTCCTTCCAATTTCCTGCAATGAAGACTAACAATCTTTGTCATCCCCCTTCCTGAAACACTATGGCATGCAGAGGCTGCAATTTCCTCCAAAGTGTGCACCTAACTATGCCCCATTAAACATGCTTCTTTGCTTTGCTTTAGAGATAGCTCATGATTTTACCTTTCATTTCCTTCCCAATCTAATGCTTGTTCAGTAGAATCTATCTTAATTTTGGAGTAGTGAAGATATTGTAGTCATCTTTTATTGTGTATTTTAGTTGGATAATAAGTAAGAATGTGAGGGTCTGGGGTTGTGGCTCAGTGGTAGAGCACTTGCCTAGTATGTATGAGGCACTGGGTTTGATTCTCAGCACCACATAAAAATAAATGAATTAAATAAAGGTCTGTCAACATCTAAAAATATTTTTAAAAAGATGTGAGAATGTGTTGCTTAAAATATCTGAAATACCTTTTTTTTTCTTTTTGCAGTGCTGGGGAATTGAATCCAGGCCCTTCTGCTTGTGAGGCAAACACCCTACCAACTGAGCTATATCCCCAGCTCCTATGATATCTTTTTTGTCTGGGTGTAGTGGGCATGCTTGTAATTCCAGGTGTTTGGGAGGCCGAGGCAGGAAGATCCCAATTTTAAGGACAAACCCCGAAATTTAGCGAGACCCTGTCTCAAGATAAAATTAAAAAGGGCTGGGGATGTACCTTAGAGGTAGAGTGCCCCTGGGTTTGATTCCTCCTACCACAGAAAGAAAAATCATCTTCTTGAATGAAGGTTGTTTGGGGACTGTATGAGTTTTCTAGGGCTGCCATAGCAAAGCATCATGAACTGGGGGGCTGGAAGTTCTGGAAGCTAGAAGTACAAGATCTAGGTGTTATCAGGACGGAGTCTGTTCCATGCCCCTTCCCTAGCTCTGGTGGTTGTGAGCAATCTTGTTGGCGCACACTTCTCATGCCTGCTTTCTTCTTCACAGGGTCTTTCCCCGCATTCATGTCTCTGTGTCCAAATCCCCCTGTCTATAAGGATGCAGTCACCCCCAATGAGGGCCTACCGTAACGACCTCATCTTAACTTGATGACCTTTATAAGGATTTTAACTCCAATGAGGTCACATTCTAAGGTTCTGGGGTTAGGACTCCAACAGATTTTAGAGGATTGGGGTACCCAGAAAATTGGCCAAAATAATGAATACGCTTAAAAAATACACAGACTGAAAAATGATATGTCCTTAAGGCGTGTGGGGTTTTCTGTATATTTTAAAATGTACTTTGACAGTCATAGTACTATTCAATTCTTTACATTTTTAATTGTTTTTAATCAATTACATCTGACTGATTCTATGACAATATAGGGAAATATTCTGTTCTGATTACCAACTGAGGTCTCCCGTGAGGTCAAGCAGTGTTTCTCTGTGCACATGGCTGCTGCATGTGTGCCTACTGCTTTTGTGACAGATGAGTCTGAGCTGTCCTGGTGCCTGTGTGCCTCTCTATCCATCCATGAAGAAGCTGGAAGGCATTCCAGCCTCCAAGTGATGTGGAGGCTGCAGGGCAGACTGGGGACTGGGGGAAGAGCTGCAGTTTGACTCCAAAGGTCACCTGGAGCAGAAGTCCTTTCACTTCAGGTGATCTTAGTCTCTCTTCTTAAGGTCTTCGGCTTATGTGGATGAGACTGACCCACATTGCGGACAGAAAATCTGCTTTACTCAATGTATTGGTTTAAATCTTAGTCTCATGTAAACAATACTTTCACAGCCATATTTAGACTGGTGCTTGACCCAGAACAGGGTGCCATTGATACATGAGTCAAACTGATCCCCAAGTCAGCCTCACAGTGACTATTGTATAGTCTTTGTTCTTTGACCTTTTCTCAGTGCATAATGTTGCAAGACTGGACTTCGGCTTCTCAGAGCACCCTGCCAGCTCCTCTGTTGTCACCTTAGAGATTGAACCATACAGTTTGCAAGAATGACCACCTCCCGTCACATGCTCCTGGAGATCTCTGTGGTTTCAGGGGTTGTTTGGTCTGATAGCTTTGCTTCTAGAAGTAGTTTCTCAATCCTTGCTTTCCTTCCCTTCTTGGGTGAGTGGTGTTGGGCTAGGATTAGGACCCATGGGCCACTGACCCTTCCCCAGCTTCCAGTTGCCAGAGTTGCCCAGGGAAGTCAGCTTACTCTCAGCCATTCAACTGTGGTGGGTTCCTTCTGTTTGGAGGCTGTTAAGATGTTCCCGTGTCCTAGGAGCTCAGGAATGTTTGCCAGGCAATGCCTCAGTCTATGGCAATTAGAATGGGAGTCCACAGCCCTTCTAATGTGCAAACGAGGGGCCTTCAAGTTCTCAAATGCACTTCTTCAATCATTTGTTCACGGTTTACCCTCTGATCTTGCTCCTTACTTCACCCTCCTGGCCCGCATTCTTCCACTCTCCTTCTCTTGGTTTCCTCAGGATGGAGCCCCAGCCCCTGGGATCCTGTAATGGCAGCGGGTGAGGCCTGACAGTTGCTGCAGTCCCAGTTAAGGTCCTAGCCTTCCAGGTTGCCAGTCTCCTCCTGTGGCAGTGGCCACAAGGCCACAGCTTGCTAAGGGGTGGCTGTGCTGTTTGTTACTGGATGCTTCCACGGCCCTGGGTAGCTGGGTGCTGGGCCTGCACTCAGCCCCTCCCACTCCGACCCTGATCCAAGCCTCCCTTGAGGAAGACCCTGCCAACCCAAAGTCCTCTCCAAATATGTGGAAAAGAAGCAAACAGTAAACTGAGTGGGGATGATCAAAGGCACTCCAGTCCTCTAACGACATTGCAGAGGTCAGGAAAAGAATCTCACCCTTTAGCAAGGCAGATAGCATCTTAAGATAACTCTAACTTGTCCTAGTGCACTGTGAGTACACCTGGTAATCGGCAGTAGCCATTTGGGCAAGTGAATTGTCTTTACCCCAAGGGAGCATAAAGCTGTCTCTAGTTAGCATGAACTTGGAGCCAGAGCCTAGGCTCAATTCCCACAGAGGCAGGGAGGCAGGCTCACTGTCTTCCTGATGTTTGCATTTCAAAGAAATGCTTCCAGGCCTTTAAGAAACACCTCCTTGGGAGATAGGGCTGGTGGGAGGCATTATTGAAAAAGTGTATAAACATCTACACATATCCCCAAGAGCCAGAAGGAGGATTTTTTTCTTTTTTCTTTTTGGTACTGGGGATTGAATCCAAGAACACTTTACCACTGAGCTACATCCCCAGTCCTTTAATTTTTTTTTTTTAATTTTGAGGCAGGATCTCACTAAGTTGCCTAAGTTGCTAAGGGTCTCACTAATTTGCTGAGGCTGGCCTCGAACTTGTAATCCTCCTACCTCAGTCTCCCACACCACTAGGATTATAGGCATATGCCACCATCCCAGACTCAGAGGAAGGATTCACATAACAGAGGTCACTCCCTGAAAAACTCTAAAAAGGGGAGGGAAGAGAGTTCTCCATCTAACAGGGAAGCCCATGGAATTTGAATGACCCTGCTTTCATGCTAAGGCAGGCACCCAGCCTAGCCATGGCCCCTCCTCTCCACCTTAAGAGGTGTCCAGTTGTCTGTGCAGTTGCTCAGGCCAGGTGAGGGACGAGCTCCTGCTGAAAGCTTCTTGGTGGCCATCCTTGGCACTCTTGTCTGCCTATGGGCTCCCCTCTCTGGGTCCCATAATCTGCCTGATTCTCAGCAGGGCAGCTCTCTGCTGCAGAGGGGTGACCTCCATGCACACTCAACCCCAAGTTTGGGCTGGAGAAAGAACCCAGAGTCTCTCTTCCCCAGTAGGCTTGGCCCTGCCAAGTTCTACTCTGTCACTGCCCTGAACCTCAGTATCAACCAGGGCTCCTGGTAAGAGTGCTCAGTGCTGGTGGGTGTCCCTGTCACAGAGCATTTTTAGAAAGGGCTTCTTAACCTCAGTGAAGTGCTGTCTGCAATCTGAAGTGATTGTTTGGAGGACCAGATGAGTACCTGTCTGGCCACTCCTTCAATTTCTATCCATTGCCACACACCAGCTCCCAACTTCCCAGGGTTTATATGCAGAGTCAAAGGCCCACAGTAGAAATGGAGGAGTCAGTGGAGCTGTACTTCCTCAAAATGCTCCAGGGAATTATGCTTCCCTGCCTCTCCTAGCTCCTCATGGCCCCATTGGCTTTTATTGGTTATAGCCACATCACTCTAATTCCTGTCCCTCTTCTTAGGTGACATGTCTGCATAAGATATTTGCTTCTCCATCCCATCCCATAAGCACAGGAGATAACCAGGATGCCTTGGACCCCATATTCCATCTCTGCGGAACTGTTATCCTTCCCCTGGATCATGCTTTCCTCTTTCCTCCTCTCTCTCTCTCTCTCTCTCAGTCTCTCTCTCCCCAACCCTTCTCTGCTTGGGTGGCTCCATTTCCCTCCACCTCCTCTTACCTTGTTTCCACTCAGCTAGCTGAAGTGTGGAAAAGGCCATTATTGGAGAACATTTTCACTGAAAAAATGAATTTATTTGCTTTGATTTGATTGTTTTTCTGTCAAAAAACTTTGCTAGAGAATTTTTTTTTGATTGTGGAACAATTATAAATTCTCAGAATCATCAGCATGGGACACATGACTCTGTTTTATATTATGGTCAAGGCCACTATCAAATCTGGGCTGGGCTAAACAAAAACACAATAGGAACAAATGAATATTCCTGATTCTGAGTCTAGGCAACACATACTTCACCTTCATCCTCATCTCAACACTTACATGTTCAGTATGTGTCTGCTGAGTGAATGGATATCTAAATGAGAATACAAGGTTACTAAGGATGGTTGAAAAAAATAATCCCAGAATCAGTAATGTCATTGTCAGAGAAGGCCTGGACACTGAAACTACAACCTCAACATAGAGAAATATGCTATGTCCTTGGCTTCAAAGGTTCAATATTACGATGTCAATCCTCCCCTAAATGATTTATCAGTTCAATGCAATCCCAATCAAAATTCCAGCAAGCTTTTGTTTCCCCTAGAAATTGTCAATGTATTCTAAAACTCATGTGGACTTTGAAAAAGAAGAACAACAGAGAACTCATTGCCTGATTGATTTCAAGATTCAGAAAGTTACAGTAATCAAGAGAGTGTGGCATTGACATAAGGGTGCACAAACTGTTTTAGTTGGTTGGGCTACAATAACAAAATACATAGACTGGGCAGCTTAAACAACAGATTTATTTGTCATCACTTTGGAGGTTGGGAAGTCCAAGATCAAGGTGCTGTCAAATTTGGCTCTTGGTACATAGCTTCATTCTCTCTGCAGCTTTACGCATTGGAGAACAGACAATGCTTCTTACTATTAGGGCACTAATCCCATCATGGGGGCCTGCACACTCATTTACTCATCTCAACTTAAATGTTCTCAAAGACCCCACCTCCTTAACAACAGCCATTGGGGGTCAGGACTTCCACACATGACTTTTGTGGGGACACAAACATTCAGTCCACAGCACTATTATGGCATCACAGAGTCCAGAGTGGACTCACACTCATACATCCAACTGATTTTCCACAAAGGCCCCAAGACAAATCTGCTGAGGGAATAACTGTCTTTGCAACAGATGTTGCTGGGGAAACTGGGTATCCAGATAGGGAAAAGGGAATTTTGAAAGACAGGTACTGTACAGAGTCCATTTATATAGAACTTTGGGAAATACAAATTAATCTCTAGTGACAGAAAGTAGAGCAGCGACGTGAAGATGGAGCTACTGGGGCCCAAAACCACTATTGGGGATGACGGATTTGTTCACTGTCTTGATGGTGGGGATGGTTTCATGGGTGGACAGACATGCCAAAGCCCATCTAATTGTACACTTTAAAGATATGCAGGCTATCGTATGTCTCTTACACTTCCATGCGCTGTCAAAGCAAGTTTCAAAAACCAAGAGCCTCCAGTGGCCCTTCATTTCCAGCCTGAAAGTTCCTATTTGGTGGAGAAGGACCAAGTTTAACCTTCCTGGACACAATGCCATTCACCAATCCGCAAGACCTTGAACTTGATGGTACTTCTAAAATAAGAATGTAAGGATGTGCTGAGATGCTGTCCAGGAACCCTGGAAGGTCCTTTATTGTGAAGTCATAGATATATCGGGGCCAACAAAAGATGAAACCAGCTGAGGAATGTGGATGGGACCCTTGCTATGCTTCCCTTTCACGTCACCTCATCATGCACAGTGGACTTTAGCATCCAGACCCATGCATGTCACAGCTCACAGACACAAGAACTATCATCTGGACAGCTGTTGTACAGACTACACCATACAACGTTGGTGGCTGTCAAGATGTCAATTACTATAGCAGCTATAATTTACATTAACTTTTCTTCCTCTATCACAGAATAATTCATGTTGTGAAAAGTTGCTCCTCACCTAAAACCAGCTACATCCAAACTCCTGAGTGTGGCATCCCAGGCTCTCCACATTTGGGGTCTAATTGACCTTTTAACCCTGAACTCTCCTAGAGAAATCCCTCTGCCTTTTGTGGCTTCCCCCAACACACCACATGCTCTCTCTTCTCTCCTTCACCTGTTCCAACTCAAGCACTTCCCAGCAATCCCCCACCGAAAGTCCCTCTACTTCCACTTCCTGGCAGAAGAGCTGGGCACTCTTACTGGCAGGTGTGGATTTTGCTGTGTTGTGTTGCCTCAAGTCTGGCAACAGAAGTATCCAGAAGGAAGACAGAGCTGCTATTCACAGGAGGTGATGTGGCAGCTTGTTAAGGAACACATCAGGGAGGCCAAATCTCCCTTCCTGGTCTCAGTTATGGTATCCAACCAGCTTTGGTTGGCTCTCCATGACCCATTCAGACGAGTCTGCATCCTTGGGTTGTACAATAGGACCCCAGACAGGGCTCCATGAGATAGAGGACCCAAAGGGATGCCCAAACACTGGCTCTGGGCTCTTCCCAGATTCCTGCTGGGGCCCTTTCCTGCAACCTTAAACTCAACTGCCTGTTTAGTTTAAACATTCGGAATAGCCTCGTCCTATTAGAGGGTTCCTTTCAAGGACAACACTTGGAGCCAAAGGAAGTGGAAGCAATTCCATCTCACACTGAATTCAGCTAGGATAATTTACCACTTGCATGGAGATACTGCCACAGCATGGACACACCTCTTGAAAAGCATCCAAAGTTTCAAAGAGCAAAAGGTCCAAAGGCAAAGGGCCCTAAGATTGGCATCCAGGAAAGTGCGGGGGGTGGGGGGAGCAGGTGGAAGAAGGAATGGAAAGCAGCAGGACTTCCCTCCATAGTTTAAGCTTTTATACTCTTTGTCTCTCAAAAAGCAAGGGCAATCATCCCCATCTCCCACACAGCAGGAGGGATGGAGCCCAACTTACAGGCACCATAGAAGGAAAAAAAGAGTCCTTTCCAGGCCCTCTCTTATTCCATGCGAAACCCGTGTTGCATACCTGGTTACCCTACCTGAAAGAAAACACTACTCTTATTTGTGTTGTAGTGAAAATCGAATGAACAGGAACTAAATGACTCTGAGACAGGAGAAACAAAATGACTAGCTTGCCATTTGAAGAGTCATTTATGTAGGCAAGCGTGCCACAGCTGTGGATTCTGGAGTTTTCCAGGTCACTCAAAGTCAGCGAAAAGTGCCCCAAGTCTCTCCTGGCAGACCCACTTTCTGCTGAAAATGCTGGACATGAGGCTTTCTGTAGCGAGTCATTCTTGGGTGTAGGACTAAGGTGAAAAAAAGGTGCTTGTGTTAAAAGAGAATGAGCTCATACATTAGAACCAATGGAATGTCACTGTCCTGGGAGAGCCAGCTCTCCTCCGGTAGAAGCTGGTGACTGTCTGGCTTGTAGGAACTGAATCATTCCCTTCCCAGAGCACTGGAAATGGACATTAGGGTGCATGGGACAGGGCCCACGCACGTAGCCTCCTGCTACAGGTACCTGCCCTACATGGGAACTGATTCCCTGCATCTGTGCCAGCCCCAGGAGAGACTGTCTGAGCCTCAGAAAAACCCCAAATGCCCAATGACCTCACCAGGGACTTCAGAGACATGTTTCTACTGAAAAACACAAAGTTACAGATACTTTGGATTGCCTCTGTGTGAGGCTAGAGCAGACGAGACAAAGCCCAAGTGCAACGTGCCAAGCACAGAGTCCATTTCACATGCAGTCACCAGTGCCGGCCCTGGGCAGGTGCATAGGACACAAGGCTGAACATGACACACAGCTGCGGGTGTACAGGGCACTGGCTACAGACAAGAAGGCAATCATAGGATGAGGGGATAGGGAGCCACTGGGGACAAGCCAAACTGAGACAAGAGCAAGTTACAAGAACTCTGGAACTTTCCATAAAATAATGCTTATATATATAAAACTTATATACATGTGCATGTATGTGCATGAAATTTCTGGAGTTGTCCTAATAACTGGAGCTCCAAGCAGCATCCTTGGAAGGAACCTGGATTCCCAGGTCCTCCCACATTCTCCTGGCAGGAGGTGACTGTCTTTGAACCTCCCCTGTCTGGCAGGAAAGTGCATGCTCTTTTCCCCCCGTGGGTAGCCTCCACCACACCTCCCACTTGCACATCCTCAGAGTGGCCTGTATGACAAAGAGCGGCTCTCCCCTGGGAGTGTAGAGGGATGGAAGGGGTGGCCACTGACCAGGACACTGGGCTGAGAACACCAAGGGGTCAGAATTCCCAGGCCTCTGGGGACCATGTAGGTAGAACAGGACAGTGCCTGCTGGTAGCTGCCTCCAGTGAGTAGCAAGCTTTCCTCTTGAAAACTCCCCTAAGATTTCATAAAGTGCCTTCTGAAGGGTCCACCCTGTCCATGGGGCTGAAAGGGGGGCTGCATCATCATAGGGAGAAGAGGCACAGGCTTGCCACCAGCTTGTCAGGCATGGGCCAGATGACCCCCTTTCTCCTGCCTCAGGTCTTCTCGGGGGGTTGGGGGATTCTTATTTAAGGAGTGATTCCCTGCACTCGCATATGGCAAAAATCTCCATTTTCAACTTACACTACCCCTGAATACAAAAACGTTCCAAGCAAGGGCACCTAGGATATTCTAAGAAATGTCATGGGAAAGGCAGCTGCCCGGTTGCCCAGATCCAACACAGGTGCAGTTAAGTTTAAAGCTTTAGGCACTGGCGGGTGAGGGGGGGTAGGCAGCAAGACCCAGGGGGCCTTTGCTGGCTGGGCAGGGTTGGGGTCTGGGGGAAAGAGGCAACAGGGCATGAGCTGGGGGCTGGTGGGCAGGGAGGAGACTGAAGCCAGCAGGACGATGCGATGGGGGCACTAACGCGGCCATGTCTTGCTGAGAGCTCACTCCTGTGAGGAACAACAGGACGTCCCTCCAGGGATCCTCTCCAAGAGAGGAGCAGCTCAGGCTCTCTGGGTCTTATCCTCTGCAGAGCCCAGGCCGGCTACTTCCCAGAAAGCCCCGCGGAGGCAACGGGACTGTGTGCAGCTCCTCCTCCGAGCAGCAGGGGGCGCCCAATAGGGGCGGAGTTCTCAGGCACAGCCTCCCAGGGCTCCCCACACCTGCAGGGCTTCTCCGCGCTACTGGGCAGGGGGTGCCCGGTGCCTTCCCTAGGAGCAGCAGACTGGTTTCAGAGCTCTCTGCATTGAATAAGCCCTGAAAGGGTTAAAGTGCTTTCAGATCTACGCAGACACACTCACTCTCGGCAGGAGGCCAACGGCCCCGCCCCGGGGCGAGGCCCGGAGCCCTTCGCGTGTGAACTCCCCGAGGCGAGGCGAGGCGAGGCGAGGCGAGGCTGCCTCCTCCCTCCTCGCGGCAGGCCGCTGTCCGTGGTCGGGGCGCAATTCCGCAATGTACACAGCTCAGCCGGCACCCCCGCACGCACGGGGGCCGTCAGGGGTGCCCTGCCGGACCCGGCCGGGCCTCGGGGTGCAGTCTCTAGGCGTCAGCGGCCCCTGAGCACCCGGCCCTTCCCTTCGGGACGGAGCGCACTGGAGAAGGGTGCGTCCTCCCGCTCAGAGTCGTGCCTTGTTTCTCGGCCTCAAGGCGAGGCTTTGCCCTGGGTCTTCCCAGGGCCCAGAACGCCGGCCCCGTGGCCGCCGTGGCTCCCCTCGACGGGCGATTTCCCCTCGACGGCCGCCGCCCGCGGGCCGCCGCCCTGGGGCTTCTCGCTGCAGTGGGCGCGCCTGTGGCCACTCAGCTGCGACTTGCTCTCGAAGGCCTGGCCGCAGTGCTCACACGCGTGGGGCTTCTGGCCGCTGCGGCTCCGCCGGGGCTCCGCCGAGCTGCCCTCGCCGCCCTCCTGGGGCCGCGGCCCTCGGTGCCCGCGCCGGGGCTCCAGGAGCACGCAGCCGCGCCGCAGCCCCCTGGCTCGGCCGCGGCGCTCGGAGGGCCGCACCCCGCCGTGCACCGCCTGGTGCTTGAAGAGGTTGGCGCGGCGGCCGAACGCCTTGCCGCACTCGCTGCACTCGTAGGGCTTCTCGCCGCTGTGCACGCGCCGGTGCTGGCTGAGGCCCGAGCGGCCGCGGAACGTCTTGCCGCACTCCTGGCACGCGAAGGGCTTCTCGCCGCTGTGGCTGCGCTGGTGGTGAATGAGCTGCGAGACGCCCTTGAAGGCCTTGCCGCACTCCGGGCAGGTGTAGGGCTTCTGGCCGCTGTGGGTGCGCTGGTGCTCGATGAGGTTGGAGCTGCGGCTGAACGCCTTGCCGCACTCGCTGCACGCGTACGGCCGCTCGCCGCTGTGGATGCGCGCGTGCTCCAGCAGCGCGAAGCTGCGCCGGAACAGCTTGCCGCACTCGCCGCACGCGAACGGCTTCTCGCCGCTGTGGATGATCTGGTGCTTGATGAGGTTGGAGCTGCGCGTGAAGGTCTTGCCGCATTCGCCGCACGCGTACGGCTTCTCGCCGCTGTGGATGCGCTGGTGCTCCAGCAGCGCGAAGCTGCGCCGGAACAGCTTCCCGCACTCTGGGCACTCGTAGGGCTTCTCGCCGCTGTGGATGATGCGGTGCTTGATCAGATTGGAGCTGCGGCTGAAGGATTTCCCGCACTGCTGACACAGGTACCGTTTCTCCGCGCCCTTGGAACGCTGTTGCCTTAGAACCGGGTTGTGCGCGGCGCCCTGGGGACTTCTCTGCCCAGACACTCCCTTGGTGCCTCCTGGCTGGGGAGGCGACCCCGCCACCTGGCCCCTTATGCCGCCCTGACTGTCCGGCCCTGGGAGTCCTCTTCCAGAATGTTTCTGTTTTGGAATGGCCGTCTTGCTCGTTATCCTCTCACCTGCAAAGACAGAGCGCATCGGCCATTGTCACCCCTCTCTGGGACTCTATTGAGGGTTTTACTCTTCTTCACCTTGGCACCAAGACCGAGGAGAGCTGAACAGGACGTGGGGGAGGAGCAGGAGGACCCCAGAGCAGAAAACCATCAGGCAGGCAGAAAGGAGAGCAGGAGAGAGATAAGATGGGCTGGAAACGGAGGCAGAACGGGTTGTGAGGCAGCAGGACAGAGGTTCTCTCTTCACCAGGACAGGAGGGAAGCCCTTGGGAGACTGACATCTGACACTAAAGGGAATTTCCCACCCAGGCTGCATGTGCCACACCGCCCTGGTTTGGCGGCAGCTCTTTCCTTCCTCAGGATTCAAGGAAGTGGGATGAGCACCCCTCGCTCACCTGTGTGCGATCCTGCCTCAGCTTGGCCTCTGAGGGAGGCTACCCAGGGCCCCTCCCCTCGCTCCAGCTGGGACACCAGGAGAGGCTTGGAGAATGCAAATCCTGTTCACAGAAATAAAGCAGGTTAGCAATACTCTGGCTCAGGACAGTGACTACTGAACACAGCAAAGAACTTTCTAGAAGGTGCCCCTAAGAAAGTCCAGAGAAAGGTCACCCACAGCCATGCTCCTCGAAAGCTGACCCTGTTTCACCATCAAATTCAACTGAATTCCTGAAGTCTTTGGAAGGAGATTTGCCCCCATCTGCCTGGTGAGGATCAGAGAACCCAGGGGGAAGAGCTGGTTTCCCTCAATAGGGTCAGAAGTGAAGTCTGTAGAGTCAAAAGAAAAGGGCTCACTGCCAAATGGCCCCCTCACAACCCCAAAGGCTTTGGCGTGCACTGGGGGAGCCACCTTTGTATTTTCAGCCCACTCCCAGGCGCAAGGAAAATG
This sequence comes from Glaucomys volans, assembly GCA_020662805.1. Lineage (NCBI taxonomy): Eukaryota > Metazoa > Chordata > Mammalia > Rodentia > Sciuridae > Glaucomys > Glaucomys volans. The sequence continues at coordinate 139,627 of JAJEJO010053183.1, read as the reverse complement.
CCTGGAAAAAGGAAGGCCTGAGCTCCGCTGCAGCCAACAACTCGCGAGGGCTGCTGGAGGGGAAAGGCCAGTTCCTGGGCCCCTGCCTCAGAGACAGGAGGCCGGGCGCCTCACTCCCGCCACTCACTCTCCCGAAGCTTCTGCCTCAGCCCCACCCACCTGACCTGTGACTCTTGGTTTTGCCCCTTAATTGGCAAAACTAACACTCCTCATGATGTCATAAAGACAAGAAGTTCGGGGCATGTTGGCAGAGGAAGGGGAGGGCTGCCTGCTCACACCTGCCCCAGCTCCATCTAGGATTCTGTGAGGCACACCTAGCACACACTGAGTTTTCGCTTGGCACCTCTGTGACTGATGTCTGGAAATCCTGCTGCTAAATTCTCCAAAGTGGGATAAATGGAAAATGCAACTGTTATAAAGATAAATTAAGTTTAAAACAGTGCACATAAATGTCCCAGCATAACTGGCACTTATATTTTCAGTTGAAAGGTATTTAGTCAGTCCATGACTTTATATACAAAATAACTGACTTGGTATTATTGATATTTACAGCTCTAAACCATTCAGCTGAAAACTCCTACTGCAATGACAGCTGGCCTACAACAGATGACTGGTCTGCTGGACAAACACATTTATTCTTGGGCTCATAGTAATCAGCCAAAAAGGAAACTCAGAAATAGAGTCCAGAGACAGAGTAGGTGGGACCGTGTGTGTGTATATGGCAGGGTCACTTACCTAATGACACTAAATGGCCATAGTTCTCCAGCATCACCTGCTTGTAGAGAATTCTTTGTTTGAGATCCAGAAGTTTCCATTCTGTCTTTGTGAAGTATACTGACACGTCCTCAAAAGATACTGGGACCTAAAATAAGCCATTCCTGCAGTTATAGGGGAATTCAAGCCCCTGGGCCCCAGGATGAGCTAGCAGCAAGAAAATGTGGGTGTCCCCACACCACCCCCAGAGAGCTCAACAGGTAGGGCAGGCTGAGCTATAAGCAGACTGCTTATGAAAGAGGAGCCGACAAAAGTCAGGGCACCAGTTTTGAGGCACTCAGGAAAGGGGCATGATGCTGAGGCCAGTGTAAGCTCTCCTGAGTGGGGTGGAGAGGTCCAGGATCTGGAGGGCAATGGAGACCACTAAGGGGAGATGCTGTGGGAGGGAAGGGCTGCCCACTCACCTTGGGCCTTGTCCTTAGGAGAATGGCCGCCATCACCAGGTACCTGGAGAAGCTGAGGGAAGTGCAGAGCCCCAGTGAGACCAGGCTGGCCTGGAGCACCAACTGGCTGCTCAGAGAAGCCAACCACAACTTCTTTCAAACCCTGGGTAGTTTTCCTTGTCACGTGCAGCCAAGCAAGGTCGAACTTTGGTGAGTACAGTGGTGAGCTAGAGCAGGGAGCAAGCAAGTGGTCTCTCCCTGAGGCCCAGGACTCAGCCCCAGGTCCACTGAGTGTGGCTGCTGCCCGCAGCCTCCTGGTGGGGAGAGCCAATGGGCTTTCTCACTCTCACTCTCACTCTAGGAACTTCCCTGAGGTCCATGACCATCCCACCTCCTAGATGGTTTCCTGGGGCTGTCAGAAGGAAGTACCACAAACGGGGGCCTGGGGGTGGGGGTTAAAACTGTACCCATGTATTTTCTCCCAGTTCTGAAACTGCTCTCACCTCTCCTAGCTTCTGGTGGTCGCCAGCAACCCTTGGCTGGCAGCTTAACCTGCCAATCTCTGCCTGCATCTTCACCTGGCTGCCTTCCTTCTGTGTGTCTGTCTGGCTCCAAATGTACTTTGTCTTATAAGGACACCAGTCATTGGCTTAAGGCCCACCCTACTCCACTGTGATCTCACTTTACCTTGATTACATCTGCAAAGACTCTATTTCCAAATAAGGGTACCTTCACAGGTAGCAGGAAACAACATCAACATGTCTTTTTGAGGGAGCACATTGAAGCCCCCAACACATTCCTAAATGGCCTCCATGCCCCTTCTCCCCTGTGCAGTGGACTGAGGGCCAGGGATCTCATGCCCACCTCTCACACCAGGACATGCCCAACCAACCTTTCAAGGGAGTCTGTTCTTTCTTTTTTCTTTTTTTAATTTTCTTCTGTTGTTAGCTCTATTCTCATCTGACCAGGACCTTTCTAGCCATTCTGGAGAAAAGAAGGATCTCTTAAAATGGAATGAATGCTAGAACTATTAGATGAAAGACCAAGGGAGAATGGGACATCACATGTCAAAATGTCATCCCCTAGTTATTTGCTGGTTGCAAGAGAGAAATTGGAACTAAGAGTGGAGCAGAGGGTGCAGGCCTGCTTCTGAAACAAAGGGGAATGAGCTCTTGCTACAGCCATCTGACGATATCCTAATGCAGCCTTTGGACTTAATGTCCAGTGTCTAGAGGATCTCGGGGACAGAAGCAGAAGTAAGATAGCACAAGGGAGCAATCTGCCCAATCCAGAAGGTGGTTCTTCCACAGGACAACTGGCCCAGTCTCCTCTGCAAATCAATGTCAGTGGGAAAAAGGAGGCTGGGGAGGAAGACCCTTCTAGGGGGAAGGAGATTTAAGGGGCCCCACACCCAAGTGCAACAGGGGTCCTCAATAAGATGCTGGCATGAATGAGAAGAGTCATCAAAGGCATTGGGGAAGATGGGAAGGTGGGGGATGATGATGAGGTGGCCATCAGAGGATAGTAGGGGATCATCAGTGCTCACGTGTTGAGTGGATAAATAGCATTGAGTCATGCAAGAAAATGTCCTTTTTTCTTTTAAAATGTAACTTGAGAAGTGCACATATGTCAGCCCTACCAAAAGCAAGTAATGCTAAGAAGTTATAGAGAAATCATTTGTGTAACTATCCAAAGGAACTATGGGGGTTTGGGGTTTAGTTCAGTGGTAGCGTGCTTTCTTAGCATGCGTGAAGCATTGGGTTTGATTCCCAGAAGGCACACAGTCAAAATCGTAAGTTTGTCTTGAGTTAATTTAAGTCTGATCTAACAGATCTGCTAATTGAAAAAAAAACAGATCTTGAGATGCATACAGGTGAAAAATGATTAAAGCTTACTTGCCTAACCTCACTTGGCTGTTAGCCATTAGGACCTTAGGCTACTATACTTAATCTCTAAGTAAAATTTGTATCATCCAGATCATAACAGTACCATGGTTAAGCCCCATACCTCTTCTCAGATTCCCAGGGGCTCCAAAGGCCATCTCCAGCTGACCCCTTTTGAAATATTATATGGCAGATGGTTTCTGTACACTGAGCTACCCCTGAGTGTGCTGACAGCCTGGACACCATGGTCTAGGCCCTCTAGCAACGGGTCAACTCCTGGCTGCCGAGGTCCTTGGCTCTGATCACTGCAGCACAGGGGCGAGTCTGCCTCATGCTCCAACAGGGGTGCTGTTTTTGAGGCAACGAGTCAGGACAGGTTCAGGATAGCATTCACATACTAATCCACTGATATCACAATTTAGGGAGAAGGCAGCCTAGGGCTGGTTCTCTTGGAAGGAAGCTTGGTTGTGGTTCTCCTGGCTTTCACCCCTTATTAGGACTATTAACCTTGATCCTACTTCTCTGGTTTGGTTCCTGTTTGTTAAATCTCCTCACTAAGTTTACCTTTTTCCACCTACAGGCCACCAACCTGCAGATGTCCCTGAGGCTTGCTGGGGATTATTAACCTAGTCAGCCTGAGGCCCCATTGCCATCATCATCATCGGTATCAAATCAAGTTGGACAAAGATTCTGCAGTGCTCACCTGCCAGCAAATGCCTCCTGTTAGCCTGAATCAAGGAGCCCTAAAGCTCCTATCTCAATCCCTGGACAGTTAGCAAGGACCCAGCGTTTGAGAAATCATTGCCCCTCTCCACCACGAAGCAGCTAAAGATGTGATCTCATGCCCCAAATCTGAAGGCTTTCAGAGTTCTGAGTCCTTGACTGGGGGAGTGATAGAGTTGGTAGATAGATGTGAATAGGGGAAGTGGGGAAAGGAAATTCAGACTCTGCCTCTGGGGGCACCCAACTGACTTATGCTGCCCAGGGACCACCTTCTTGCAGTCAGACAGCTTCCTGTTAATGTGGAGAAAATGGATATGGTCTGTGCTAGAAAAATTTTCAACATGGCAAAATTGGCTCAGATGGAGTAAGCTATGGTGGAAACCACACTGACCAGCCCAAATAAATAATTCATGGGAGGGGAGGATCTTAAGCAGGCCATCAGCACCCACAGTGAAGAGGACACAGGCTGTTTCCTCTCTTGGAGGAGTGTTACTTCCAAATAAACCCTTTATGCTTTTCTCAAACAAACAAACAAACAAAAAACCAGAAAACAAAAACAAAACCCAGAAAATGTTAAAGAGATGTGGATTGAAGAATTTGAGGAGGAAATGGTATGCAGCTCACTTTAAAATATTCCAGCTAAAATACAAAACAAAAATAGGAAGGATGAAGCAAAATAAGGCAAGATGGCAACTGCTGCTAAACCTGGACAGTAAGAACTTGGGCTTCTCTAGACTATTCTTTCTACCTGTTTATATACTTGATAGTGTTTGCTGGAGTTTGGCTGCAGAATGTTCTCCAAGGGCCCATGTGTTAAAGGCTTGGTCCCCAGGGTCATGGTATTGGGAGGTGAGGCCTAGGGGGAGGCCTTTGGGTCAGTGAGGGTGTGCTAGCGAAGTAGTGAGTGGGACCCTGGCCCTTTCCTGTTCCTTTTTTTGCTTCCTTGTGCTGAGGTGGGTGGTATTGCTCTGCCATGTCACGTGTTCTAGCTATGACAAGCTGCCTTGGCACAGGCCCAAAGCCATGGAGCCAATTGATCACAGGTGAAAGCTCCAAACCTTTGAGCCAAAACAAATCTTTTCTCTTTCTAAGTTAGCTGATTTTGTTATAGTAGTGGATAACTGACTAACAATATTCACAAAAGGGAAAGAAGCTATGGAAAGCATTGTGGTCATTCCTCAATGAGTTAAATACAGTTACCATACAACCAGCCAATTTTACTCCTGGGTATATACTCCCAAGAATTGAAAACACATGCTGAAATCTTGCATAGCCCTGTCCACAGCAGCATTATTGACCAAAGCCAAAAGATGAACACAAACCAAATGTCTATCAACAGATGAATGGATAAACAAAACATGGTCTGTATATACAATGGAATATTATTTGGCCATAAAAAGGTTGGAAATTCTGACACACACTCCGGTGTGGGTGAACCCTGAGGACATTTTGTTAAGTGAAAAAAGCCAGACACAGACATAAAAGGCCACATATTGTATGATTCCATTTACATGATGTAACATAATATTTCACAAGAGCTGTCTTGACCTAGTTTTGAAGTTCGCTGGAAACTCTCTTCTCTCTGTCCTTCAGGGCAGTTTGCTAAGCTGCTATCTCCACTGCTTCTTGTATCAGGGTCTGACTCTCTGGGGCTACTGAACACACACCCCTACTGACTCCTTATTGGGCTCCCACACTCTGGTGCCAGGTCCGAGAAAAATGGGGACAAACTCAATGCCAATTTGCAGAGAACCACCCTACCCACTGACTAAGCATAAGTTGTCCCTACAACTCCAGCTTACTGTTACCTTGTCACTGTGTGCAACCTCCTGTGGCCCCATGTGGTAGCCTTGTCTTGTTCAGAGCTTCAAGAAACTGACTTCTGCCTTTTGCCTAGCCCAGTGTCACTGTGTGGTGAGCCACTATCCCCCCAAAATCTGATAGAACATATGACATGCCCAGAATAGGCACATCCATGGCACCAGAAAGAAGCCAGGGACTGGGGGCTGGGGGTGAGCAGAGATTGCTAATGGGTCAGCGGTTTCCTCATGGGGTGATGAAAATGTTCTGGAACTAGATACAGGTGGGGTCATGCAACACTGAATGTACTAAATGCCATGGAACTGGTCCTTTAAAAATGGTGAATTTTATGTTATAAGTATCTCACCTTGATTAAACAAGAGTGGGGTGGAGAGGCGCTACTGGAATCATTCAGATACTCACAGGTTACACACATATTTTCATTACGACACACTGTCAGTCACTGGGTGCCCTACACCTCTAAAATAATTACTGATCATTTCAAGGATTTCAGGAGAAAATTATCGTTTCAAAACCCAGTGTAAGCTTGTTTTGCACCATCATAACAGGCCTGCAAGGTTATTATCCATTTTGGAAAAATTGGAGGAGGTAGCTCTAGTTGCCCGACCCAAGACCTATGAGGTACATCTGATACCAGAGCCAGCGGAAAGCTGTGGGGTAGTGACCCCTGAGAGACGCACCCCATCAACAGCAGAAGACCTAGGGGTGGGGGGCCATGTGAGGCTCCAAGTGTCTGTCTTCGAGATCTACTACAGGAAATTCAGCCATAATTTCAACTTCCACAAATGACATGACAAGCCTGTCCTCACAGATCCCAGCAGTAACCCTGCCACAGGCAGGGTGGTGCTCCCTAGTGTGCACAGAAGGAAGTACCTGGAGGGAGCCTGGTGGTCCTGGAAACACCCTTTGACTCTGGTGGGCCACCAGAGCACAGAACAAGTTGAAGGAAGATTCCAGGCCCTAAAACTCAGATTTTCTGCAGCATGATGCTGGGCACGCAGGTGAGGGACCTTTAGACCCGTGTCTCGGGTAAGGCCAGGAAGGCCCGTCAGCCTGTGTACCCAGGAGCCTCTTCCCGGGCTGGTTCACTTCCTTGGGGGGCCTTGGCCCCTGGGGCCAGCAGCAGACTCTCCCATCGTTGCTCCCAGCAAAATGGAGTGTGCTGGGCAGCCCCACTGCTGGCTGGGAGAGGACGAGAGGAGGCTTGGAAGGAGTCCGCAACCCAAGGACAGAAAGCCTTGACTAAAGGGAGGGCCAGTGAGCGCACCTCAGAGCCATCCTGAAGACCAACACTAGGTGGGGTGCTTTCCCCAGAAACAAACCAAACCAAACAACATCAATGAAAGCGCTTGGCGTTGGGGCTTTTTCATCCAGGAGGAGGGACGGGCAACACCGCTTGGGGTGAAAGTCCTCGGGGCCAGCAGCTCAACACCTCGGTTGCTTCCTTGCAGCCCCGTGAGCTCTTCCTACCCTGGAGTCCTAGTTATCTGCCACCCACCTAGCGAATTGGCCAGGGAGCTCAGCACTGAGGGCCTGCCCTGGCACGCTCACAGCCCCAGGCCCCAGGCTCTGTGCAGCCTGGCCTGGTAAAGCCCTCTGTCTCCAGGCAGTGGGGACAGAGGTTGACGTAGACATCAAGACGGCCCAGCAGGCTGTTTGCTGAGGGTCCTTTGCACAAGTGTTCAGACCTGCCCTTTTTCGGGTCACAGATCTGACTGGGATGCCCATGTCACTCAGAGCAAAGCCTCATGCCCCCTCCCTCCCACCCCTCCCTCTGCTCCATCCATACTGGTGTCCAAGCTCTACCTCCCATATGCCAGGCCACTCCTGCCTCAGTGCCTTTGTACCAGCTGTTCCCTCTGTCCAGAATGCTCTTCCAAAGCATAAGCACATGACTCGTTCTTTTACCACCTTGAAGTTTTTTGTAGAAGTAGTGCCTTTGAAATTAGACCTATTCCAGCTGCACTATGTAAACTTGCAACCGGACCTCCTTTCCCCAACACTTACCATCTTTTAACATGTTGTATAATTACTAATTTAAAACATGTACTGTTTATTGTCTATGTTTAGTCACCAGGACTAGAATCACAGAGCAGAGATTTTTTTTTGCTGTCTTGTTCCCAGATGGATCCTGGATGTCGGCAGCAACCTGGCCCATAGTGGGTACTTGGCAGATATTCATCGGGGTGAGCTAGTCATAACTAGCCCTGTGGGGAAGTGTTGGGCACAGTTATCTCTCAGATCAGCTCAGCTTGCTCCCTCTCTCTTCCCCAGCTTTCTCTTCCTTAGCTTGGTTAAGCTTATGCCCTTCCCTGGTGTAGGATATGATGACCCGGGTGGACACGAACCACTGAGATGCACAAACCCCCACCCTAGATAGCCACAGGAGCACGATTTTGGACGTCCCCCTATGAGGGGACCCTTTAGTTCTGTGCCTGTGGACAGTTTGCAGGTGCCCCTGGGCAACAGTGTCACAGCCTGACAGTGCCAGCCTGCCCCGCGTTTCCACACCCAGAGGTGCAAAATCCAAACTTACCTGGCGGATCAGCGACGGGATGCTTTTGCGCCAGCACCAGGACCAGCGGCGGAAAACCAATCGGAGGAGAGAAACTGGAAAACACGGGTTGAGGCTCCCCGGGCGCCCAGCCCAGGTTGATCCCGCTCCTGGGGCTCCCCTGGAAGCGGGTAGCCCCTAGGGCCAATCTGACTGCTTTCCGCCCTCGCCCGCCTCCCAGGACGTCCCCGACTGTCGCCGCCGCCGCTGCTCCTTCTACCCTGTGGCCACCTGCGCCCGCCCTCCCGCGCCCCTGCTGAGACGGGGCTCCAACCCGCTCCACTGCGTCTGTGTGCGGCGGGCTACCAGGTCTCGCGCGGCGGGGGCGGTCGGCCTCCCCTCCCGCCCCCGGCAGGCCTGAGGCCAAGGCCGCCGCCTCCGAGAAGCCCTCCGGGGCGGCGTCCCCGGAGGCGGGGGGCTGCCAGCCGGGTCTGGACCTCGCTTGCAGGCGCTCCTTGGGAGGAGCGTCCTGCGTGGCTGTCCGTCGGTCCGGTCGGCTGGCGCTGCCGAACGGGGCCGCGAGCGGGCGGGGCTGGGGCGGCGGCGGCGTGGGAACGGGGCGCGAGGGGGGGCACGGAGCATGCGCGGCGCGGCGGGAGGGCGGCCCGGTCCGCGTCCGCCCCACAGGGGCGTCTGGCCTCATTCCCCACGCACCCCTGAGCACTTCCGTTTCCCGTCTGGGCAGCTCCGAGGACTTGGGGTCGCCGTAGTCACTGTACTGAAGTCCCTGAAGGAGATAGGGGAGGGGCCAGCGTTGGCAGAGTGCTTCCCATGGGACAAACCCATGGGCATTACGTCCATCCATTCATCCGTTAGTCTCAATGGGGTCTACGGGGCCCCTGCAGAGTGGCTGGCATCAAGTGGGTACGCTAGAGGACCAGCTTGCATGTGCTGGGAAAGCGGGGATCAGAAAGTGGTGGGGGGCACGAAAGGGGACTTGGGGAATGCGGGTATGGAGGCAGATGGAGGGCAAAGAGGAACTCGGGAACAGCAAGAAGCAAAGCCTTACTGGGTGCAGAGGCGTGCCCCTCACGTTTCCCCGGGAGCTACAAGCCAGTCCCCAGAGTGGGCATCGGGGTTGCCATTTTCCAATAGGTTATGGTTCACATGGTGGAACCAAGATGGCAACCCAGGGCTGACTTGTATGTTGCTCTGTTGAGGATTATGAGTTTCTTGAAGAAAAGGTAGGACCGTGGAAAAGAAAAACTAAAAGAAAGGTAGCAGGGAAAAAAACCCAGTCGCACTGCATGTCTCAGCCCTGCCCTTATGACCCTGGGCCCAGCCAGGACAACCTGGCCCATGGCAAGTCACCCTTCGCAAGCCCATACTACCAGGAGGAAGGTTGTCTATTCCAGGCATAGGTGAGGGCCGGGACACCCACATGGGGTGCATAGGGGCACAACTTCTGGTCCCCTTCCCTGGAGCAGAGGCAGGGAGTCATCATCATTGCCATCCCCCGATGACATCAGCTGTGGCCCAGATGGCCCCTTGCTGGGACACTGCCTGGGCAGGTCCAGGCTTGGGCTCCTGAGTTGTACTGGGGTGAGTGGTGGTTCCCCCAAAGCTGTGCCCACCTCCTAACGCCCAGGCCCTGTGAATGTGACCTATGGAAAAGGGTCTTGGCAAATGTCTCTAAATTAAGGATGTCAAGATGACCTAAGCCAGGTTCTCCAGGTGGGCTCTAAGTCCAATGGCAGATGTCCTCTTGAGAGACAGGAGAGAGGCACACAGAAGGAGAAGCGCGTGTGCAGGTGGAGGTGGGGTTGGAGGTGGAGACTGAAGCGATGCGGCCACAAGCCAAGGGATGCCTGGAGTCCCTGAAGCTGCTACAAGAGACAGGAGAACCTGCCCTGGAGCCTCGAAAGGGACCCCCAGCTTGGTCTCAGACTCTGGCCTTCTGGACTGAGAGAGCAAACCTGTTGTTTTGAGCCACACAGTTTGTGGTCATTTGCTGCGGCCACCTCAGGACACTCACACAGGAGGAAACAGGCTGAGCCTGGAGCCCTCCTAGGCCAGCTGAAGGGAGGGCTGGGCCTTTGTACCCACATCGTCCAGTAACTGAGTGGGTCTGGGGCGACCCAGGCAAGGCTGCTCCCTTTGGCCTCGGGCTGTTCGCAAGGACTATGGGCAGCAGCCCTCGTAGAAGTTGGGGTCCCTGGGATGCAGCCCCATTCCCGGTGGGAGGAATTCCTGTGTGTACTGAGCTCACACATCTGACACAACTCTAGAAATAGGGAGGACTGGGGGACCCGAGCGCATGGCTGTCTTCAGCCGCTTGGGGTTACCCTCTTGGAGGAGGGAGCTTGGCTATGGTCAGTCTCCAGAGTATGTGGGACAACCGAAGCAAAGTGAGGGGGACACTGACAAGCCCCCGGTTCCATGGGGAAATGAATCCCATTCTTGAATTTGTTCCATGTTTATTGGGAAGAATTTCAGACACATGTCTACCTGCTGAGAATGAGTGTCCACTGACCCCCATCAGCACCAACAGTGACCCAGACATGGCCATCCCTTTCTGCTTCCCCTTACTGTGGCAGAGAGGCCTTTGTTGAGAGAAGGCTATGGGCAGGAATGGGGCCTCCAGGGCGGCAAAGCCAGGTTTGAAAATGGGAGAAGGACCTGGGTCGGAGAAGTTACACTGTCCTCCGCTGGGCCTCGCGGCTCTAGTTGTCCTGCTGCACCGTATCATTTTCCCCTATCCAAGGCTGGCCTGGAATGGGCCACCAGCTGCCGGGCTGCAGGGAGCAGGCGCTGTCCCAGGCTGCAGCGCTACCTGCTGAGCAGGGGTCTCTCTGAGCAACTCTGTCGTGGCTTGCCTGCAGCAGGTCCCCAGGGGCTCCCATGGGGATGGATCTGGAGAGGAGTTCTGGGTGAAGCCGTGCATCTGTGGAAAGAGAGAGCCTCTGGAGTGGGTCCGAGCCAGTGTGGTGGGGGAAGGTCAGTCCCTGCAGTCTGCCTTTGCACTGGGGCTGAGACTGGAGTGGTATGTCCCCTGGGGCCAGTTAACATGCTCTGCTGTCCTGTCTGTGGAGGGAGGTGGTTTGGGGGGATGTGCAAATCTTTGAGGGGGTGTCCTCCAAGCCCCAGATACTGACTGGGCCGATAGAACCTGGGAGCTTAGGTATGGATGGGCTGTGTGGTTTCTCTGCAGTCCCACCCTTGCACCCCTGCTGGGAAGGAGCACACAGGTGTGGAGGAGAATGTCCAAGATGTGGTCTAAGGAGACAGTGGCTCTGGTGGATGGGTGGGAGCAGTGGGTGGGAATGCATGTGGAAATGCCCCAGGTCGCCCAGGCTGCTCCTTGACCCTGCAAAAGGGTCAGGGTACTGAGCAGCTAGTGAGTTGCAGAGGTCATGTCCTTTGTGAAGCCAGCCCTCACATCCCTGAAGCCCTTCAGGCTTTATGGGACCCTCATGGTGAGGCACGTGGGGGCTGATAGTATGACTTGGGTGCTGGAGGTAGAAGATCTACCATGGCTGAGAGAGAGCAGCTCGCAACCCTGTGGACCATCTTAGCCTTAGGATGCTTGTGGACTTGACTTGGGAGTCAGCTGGCACCACCACCAGGACGTTGCGATCCACCTGCTGCCTGAGCTGCAGCTTCTTTGTCGGCTGCAGTTGAGGCACTGGTTTCTGAATTTCCCAACTGTCCCCCTCCTCAGTGTGTCCACCGCTGTCCTTCACTGCCCCTCCCAGGACGGTCTTCCTTTCTGTATATTGACCGTTCAATGTGGCTATCACAGCCCCTTGACTGACCCTGTCAGTATGGCCTTCATCTCCTTTCACTGCCCCTCTCAGTGTGACCACAATTGTATCCAGCTTCCTTACTGTCCTGAACTCAGGACCTAGTCTCTTTTTTTTTGGAACCAGGGATTGAACTCAGGGACACTTGGCCACTGAGCCACATCCCCAGCCCTATTTTGTATTTTATTTAGAGACAGGGTCTCACTGAGTTGCTTAGGGCCTCGCTAAGTTGCTGAGGCTGGCTTTGAACTCCCAATCCTCCTGCCTCAGCCTCCCAAGTGCTGGGATTACAGGCATGCGCCACCACGCCCGGCTTCAGGACCTAGTCTCTTTACATCTTCAGGTCTTGGCTCTGGCTTCAGGCTGCTCCTGTGTGCTTGAGTCTTTCAGTGTCAATTAGGATCACATATTTCATTGTTCTTGCCCAAGGAAAGAGAAATCTCTCATCTGTGGAGAGCACAGGAAGGGTTCCCCTAAGTTCCACTTGGCCTGGCAGCCAATGGGCTATTGGAGTCCTTAACAGATGCTTTAGGAATGCATGTGAACTGTGCTTCGACCAGTCAGGATCTGCTTGTGAATTTGGAGTTGGAGATCAAACTGCATGAGCCATGTGGGGGAGGTGCCCTCTGAGAGCTCCTGTGAGACACTTGGATATGAGGTGCCCTCTGAGAGCTCCTGTGAGACAAAGTAGCAATGTCCATAGGGAAATGACTGAGAGTTGTAACCTAATGAGTGGATTAATCCATTTGAGAGTTGGCTAATTTGAAAGGACTGCTGTACTGGGTTATAACTGTAGGCAGGTGGGGTTGGCAAGAGGATGCAAGTCACTGGGGGTGAGACTTTGAGGTTTATTTTTTGTCCCTGGCACCTTGCTTGCTCTCTGCTTCCTGGCTGCCATGAGGTGAGCAGATTTCTTCCACCACACCCTCTGCCACGATGTTGTGCCTCACCTTAGGCCCAGAGCAAGGGAGTCAACCAATTATGGATTGAGACCTCTGAAACCATGAACCAAAATTAACCTTTTGTCATTTAAGTTATTCTTGTCAAGTATTTTGGTCACAGTGACAAAAAGCTGACTAACAAAGACAGAGGCAGGCACGTCAACAAAAAGGGGAGTCCTCTTTTATCAAGGAAGAAGGGGGGATGGCTGCTGGAAGGGCAGCCAGCAGTGCCCAGTCTCCAGGCATTCCTTCAGGTGACAGGGACCACATCCAGGAGGATCGTCAATGGAGAGGACCTCAAGAGTCATCAAGACTTTCTGAAACTTCCTGGCAGGGCGAAGACTCAGTACTCCAGTGGCCCAGGATAGCTACTCAACCTGAGGTTGGCCTGAAACTGGCCTGCCCTCTCTAGTGGCCACGTTCCCCCATCCCCTGGCCCATGTCCACATTTGGAGGGTGGGGTAAATGAGGCATGCCTGTGAGTGGGTTCATTCTTGGGTCACCTGGAGCTTTCCATGATACCCCATTTCTGTCCTTAGCCCAGACCTCTCCTCAGAGTTCCTGCTCCTTGTATCCAGCTGCCTTCTTGATTTCGATTCTTCCAGTCCATCTGTCCAAAACTGAACTCATGATTTACTACCAGAGCTGCTGCTTATCCTGAGTCCCTAGCTACAGTGAATGAAATCCCCATGCACCCTTGTTAGAGGCTGGAAAGTGGGAATGTATCTTTTGCTCACCCTCCACATCCTACCATTCACGGTGTTTGGTTAGTTTACCACATATTTTAGATCTGGTAAATCTTCCCTTTCTGCTCCATGATACTACCATTACTGTTTGCCAAACAATGGGCACCTCTCATGGGGGAACCCCAATAGGCCCCTACTAGTCTTCCTGCATTCATTCTTCTCCCCATATAATTTCTTCACAAATAACCAAGTCCTTGAAATATAATGTGATCATGTCACTCACATAAATGAGTGTGTGTGTTTCACTGGCTTCAAGCTTTTCAATGGGTTACCAACTCTTTTAGAATAAGGACTAACCCCTTCTTAAGGCTCACAAGAATGGCATGGTCGGGACCTTCCAGCCTCAGTGCATAGTTCTTGTTCTCTGTCTCCCTCTCTCTCTGTCCTCCAGCCACACTGTCATTTAGTTCAACACTCACCATGTTCCTTCCAGCCCCAGAACTTTTTCACATGCAGTTCTCTTGTCTGATGTAATGACCATTTTCTATAAGAGGAGTGGAAAATGCCAGGTCTGGGATTTCCCAGGTTCCCTTGCAGTAGGATATGAGCACGTGACCCAGGTTCCACTCATCAGATACACCCATTTATAACTGAATCTGAGGCACCAGATAGGAGGAAGCAGGAGCCCCACAGATCCCACTTGGGTGGGCTGATGGCAGCAGGGGCAGTGCCACCTGTTTCCACAGAGCAGAGGCAGCTGTGGCTCTTGAGGCAGCATCCCAAGCTCCATGGTATCTGTGACAGCTGTGGGTGAGAATCACAGTGATGCCTTGCCCAACCAAGCACTTTGGTGGGGTCTGGACCTTTGTTCCTCTCTGCAAAGCCCCCAAACCTGGTTTTCCAGTCTTCCCTCAAAGCATGGTGGATACTCTAGAGCAATTCTTGTGCTGTGTCCATCAGCCAGTCTGTTTGTGTTGTTTGCAATTAAGAACTGTGAGTGACCAGGCCTCTGCAGGTGCCATCTGATCCCCTCCTAGGGCTCAGGGACACCACTTGCTCCTGGTTTGCTTTTTTTGGCCTCAGGTGGCTCTTTACAGAGTCCTTCACTGGCTTCTGCTCCTGCATCCTTCCTTTATTTGTTGGTGTTTGTTCATAGTTGTCAATGTTTAGAGGTTTTGCATCACTTGTTAGCTAAATGACAGTATCTCAGGTCCCACACAGTGGTGCCTCTCTGGATAACTTTGGTGCCATTTACTAAGATGATGCTTCTCAGAAGAGGAGACTTGGAGGAACATTCCTAGTGCTATTATAGACTTGTGAGCATTAAGGGGCAATTGGAGTGTTAGTTATCCATGTTTTGGTAGCAGGGATTGAACCCAGGGGTGCTTAACCACTGAGCCATATCCCCAGCCCCTTTTATATTTTATTTAGTGATGGGGTCTTGCTAAGTTGCTAAGGTGGGTTTTGAACTTGTGATCCTCCTGCCTCAGCATCTCGAGCTGCTGGGATTATAGGCATGTGCCACCATGCCCAGCAAGTTATCCATTGTTATATGCCAATTACCCCTAGTGGCTTAACTGGGAGGTTCTGGCTTAGGGTTACTCAGGAGGTGACAAATTGTCTGGTGAAGCTGCAGTCTCTGAAGACCTAACTGGGGCTGTAGAATCCACTTTAAGCTACTCCCATGGCTCACTCGCTCACTCTATCATCTATCTATCTATCTATCTATCTATCTATCTATCTATCATCTATCTATCTATCTATCATCTGTATTTGTATATATAGAGAGAGGGGGGAGGGAGGGAGACAAGCTGTGTTCTCCTTTAACCTACAGTTCAAAGACAAGTTATAGCATATTGATTCTGGCTTATTCTGTTTGTTACAAGAGGGTCACTATGTGTAGCCTTCACTCCTGGGGGACAGGGATTATTAGATTACCTCTCTCAAAAAGGGGAGTGTCAAAGAATTTGTGGACCCACTTTTAAAATCATGTTTTGAGACACAGTAACTGCATCAGGTGCCATGAGAAGGTGGGTTGGACAGCAGACAATATGAAGTGTTAGGTCAGTTAGGGGGCCTCTTGCAATAGTCAAGGCCCAAGTGATGGCGTTAGACTTAAGTCACGTTCTGCTGTTAGAAAAGGGTGGAGACCAACCCTTCTACAGATAGTAACTATGAAACCAGGATGAAATATTAACAGCAAAACTTCCTCACAGCATGAAGACTAAGCAGTAGAAGCAGAAACCATGGAAAACTGACACAAGGAAGAAAGGACTCACAGGATGTACATTTCTTGCTTATCCTCATGTGAAGGTGGGTATTGAGGACACCATGATAGATGGCCAACACTCAGAGACAGATTTCAGGGTTTCTACAGCAGAAGGAAAGCAAGAGAGACATGATCCTGGAAGGACAGAAAAGGACAGGGAGCCCCAAATTTGGCATGCTAAACTCTGCCCAAATCTCTGGTTGACCCCAGAGCCCACACAGGAAATAATCCAAGAATGGAGCTGAATGTTGATTTCAGTGGATGCCCAATACAAGGGAAGCAGAGTTTGGAGTTTGAGTTTATCTCACTCTACAGCCTTGTAAAAGAGGTACAGCAACACAAGCAACAAGAAGTCTTTTTGGAGAAATACAACAGAAACCAAGAAGCCCGAGCTACAGAACTCTTTATTTGCAATATCCAGGATATAATGCTAAATCACTAGAAGAAAAAGAAAATAAATCACTAGAAAATAAAGAAAATATCCTGATATTTAAAAGGTATTTAAGGGAAACTGACCCTGAAATGACCCTGAATAGGATAATTTGGAATGTTTTAAAACTATGCTTAAGGACCTAAATCATGATCATAACGAATTTTTAAAAAGAAAATCTCAGATGTGGAAAAGAAAGCATGGAAAAGAATCAATTATAAATCATAGAATTGATAAATATATCCGAAGTGGAAATTTTACTGAATTTTTTTTAGTGGTACTGGGGATTGAACCTGGGGCTTGCATATGCTAGGAAAACACTGAGCTACATCTTCAGGCTTTTAATTTTTACTTTGAGACAGAGTCTTGCTAAGTTGCTCAGACTGGCCTTGAACTTGTGATCCTCCTGCTTCAGCCTCCAGAGTCACAGAGATTACAGGTGTATGCCACCAACCCTGCTAGATGGTATTTTTTATTTATTCGTTTTTTTTTATTCTTGGTAATGTATCTGGGGGTGCACCACTGAGTTTACTCCTGGCCCATTCAATTTTTTATTTTGAGACAGGGTCTCTTTAAATTTTCTTGGCTGGCTTTGAACTTGTGAAATACCTGCCTCAATCTCCCAAGTTGCTGGGATTCAGGCATGTGCCATTGTTCTGGGATAGATGGTCTTAATAATATATTGTAGAAGACAGAAAAAATAATCATAAATCTGAGGATAGAAGAATAGACATGACTCATTCTGGAAAACTGAAATGACAAGTTTTTTGTTTAATGAAAATAACAGAACTTTAGTGATCTGTGGGGAAATATAGTAAGGTGAAATGAATCTGTATATGTACCCACAGGAGAAAGTCACAGAAAGGGGAAGGAAATAACTTGAAGAAATAATGACTGAAATTTCTAAAATTTTGAAAATGACATAATTCATAGTTTAATAAAGCTCAGTGAGGGGCTGGGGTTATAGCTCAGTGGTAGAGTGCTCACCTGGCGCATGTGAGGCACTGGGTTTGATCCTCAGCACCACATAAAACTAAATAAACAAAAATAAAGGTGTCCACTTACAACTAACGAAAATTAAAAAAAAAGAAAACTCAATGAAACATGAGGAGGCTAAATACAATGAAAAACCAGCATTAGGGACATTGTAATCAAAGTACTGAAAGCAAAGGATGAAGAGGAAATCTTTAAGGCAGCTGGAATAAAATGAAGCATCACTTATTGATCATTAACAAGAGGACCGACTGAGTTCTTATCTGAAACAATGAAAGTCAGGAGGCAATGGAATGTCATTTTTAAAGTGCTGAAAGAAGTACAAACTCTTCAACCCTGAAATCTATATTGACATCTAAGGAAAATATCTTTCAGGAAAGAAGGTAAAATAGGACATTTTGAGATGCAGGAAAGCTAAAATAAGTCATGAATAGATGTACATTAAGAGAAATGTTAAAGGAAGCCTTTGAATCTGAAAAAAAAAGATTCTTTTGCTCTTTGTATGGTAACAACTCCACAATTGGTAAATATGTGGGTAAATATTAAAGAATATTTATTTACTCTTAATTTCTCCATAATACATATGACAGTTTCAAGTAATATTGTGATGCTGTAGGTTCTGAAGCATAGACAAGTATACACCATATGGCAACTTTAGTATAAAGATTGGCATGAAATGGGAATGAATGCATATGGTAGGTAGGTTCTTATATTTTTGTGCTCAATCATAATTAGTAAAAAATAAAATGAATATATTTTATATGTGGTCCTAGCACTGAAAAATAATGCAAAGTAGTATTGTTAAAAAGGCAAAGACAAATTAAAATGGAATTCTGAGCATTTTTTTTTTAAATCTGGGCATGAAGTAGTGAATGTAGAAGAGCATATGGGACAGACAGTGTAAGGATGGACCTAAATTCAAATTTAGAAAATATTAATGATAAATAATGCAATTAAAAGGAAGGAATTTTCAGAATGGATGAAAAAATAAGGGTTTTGCTATCTACACGATGTTTGATTTAAATATAAAGACTCACTTGGTGTGACAGGAAATGTACAGCGATACACCATGCAAAGGGCAAGTATAGGGAAGTGGGAACTACTTTATTGATAGCAGAAAAATAGAGACCAAGAGTATTAACTGAAATCAAATGTAATGATATAAGGGTTAAGAGGTCAGGAGTACATAAGATTTATCAATGTGCATGTATTCAGTAATAGAGCATCAAAATATATGAAATAAAACTTGAAAGAGTAGGGAGGGAAAAAGGAGGAAGTGTAGTCTGAAACTGAGCAAATTGTTTGGTGTGTGAAAGACTACATCAGAACAAATGCTACCATCACGTACATTTATGAAGCACTGATTAAAAAGTCACTAGAGGAACACTAGTAAAGAAAAGGAGGACAAGGGGAGACGGCAGGCGACTGTAACAGAACAAATTTTGTTATGTGCATTAACTACAATGCGCTAATAAAAGCACTAAAATGAATAATTGATAAAACAAAGGAATTTATTCCCTCACTCCCACTGCATTCTGGGTAAGCCATTTAATTGGCTGAGAGGCAATGGGCGTGTCCTCCGCCTGTGGAAGTTCTAACCCCTGCTGCGCGGGTGAACCCTTACCATTGGGTGCGCTTGATCCTGGTCGCGCTGGCGCCTCCTATTGGTCGCTCTGGGTTCAGACTGCTAGAACTTTCTGTGTGGTGTGCAGGGGGTTCTGGGAGAAGCAGGGCTTTCTGGGAGCACAAAGGGCCTGGGAGATCCTGAGGTGACTTCTTCCCATCCTTCTGAGTGGGGTTCCGGAGTTGTCCAGAGTCAGAGAAAGGCCGCAGACAGGTAGGGTGGACCCTCGAGTCCCGCGGAGCGCGAGGAGCCAGGGCCAGGGGCGCCCTGGCACCTCATAACCGGGAGGGGACTCTGGCTGGGAAGGGGTTCCCTGTGTGGTTTTGGGGAACGGACGGCGAGGGCCCCTTGCTGCCTGCGGCTCGCCGGAGGGGAGGGCTTCTGGCCACGGGGCCCTGTGAGACGGGGCCGGTGGGGTGAGGTGGCTGAGGAGGGTCCGTGACCCCGGGCTCTGGAGCGCCGGGGAGCCGGGAGGGGGAGGGGAAAGGAGCGCCCTGGGGGCCGCGACCCATCGCGCTCGCGCGTGTGGGGAGCAGAGGCCAGGGCCACTGGCCGTCGTGTGGGGGTCTCTGAGGGGACCAGGGCGTGGGGTGCTGGACGTGCGAGGGACGGCGGAGGTCGAGGTGTGAGGGGCTCCCCAGCGTGGGCGGCCGAGCTGCCGGCTGTGGGAGGCGGGCGGGAGGACGCCCACCGCGCCACACGTGTCGGGAAGGGAGGCGGCAGGCGGCAGGGGTGGCGGTGGGCGGGAGCGCGGCCGGGCCGGCGGCGAGCGGCTCGACGGTGGCCGAATGGAGGGCCCCCGTCGGCCTCCCGGGGGGGGCACGCAGAGAGGCCCTCGCTGGGCCGGGCGGGAGCGCGGCGGGAGGGAGGAGCCCTGGGCGCAGGCTGGTGCGAGCGCCACAGGCGGCGCCGGGGGCGGTAGGCGTGGGAGCAGGGGGAGGAGAGGCTGCAGCGACGGCGAGCGGGCGGCGGGGCACACGGGGGCGCCCTCTTCCCGGGGCTCCTCCCGCCAGCTCCAGCTCGAGCGCTGTGTGCCCACGTGAGGCACCACGCTCGGTGGCACGAGGGGTCGGCTCCTCAAAGCCTCGAGGGACATGGGCTGGAAAACAGGGTCGCCACCTGAGGGTGTGCAGGATGCCGCGGGGCATCCGTGACGATGAGACGCCCTCTGCTGCCCCAGCCAAGGGAGGAGCGGAAGACGCCGAGGAAGCTGTACCCGCGCAGCCGGAATTGGAGACGCTTCAGGTGGCCTCTGCAACATGGGGTACAGTCACTGCATGGGACAGGACCTTGGTGTCTGGAGAAAAATACACATTCATTCAACTTTTACCTTTACCTAGACAGACTACGTATTACCCATACGGAACAAACAAACAAACAAACCAAAAAACCAAAAAAAAAAAAAAAACTTTGCAAAAACTCTGTGTGACTGGTGTGCGTTTCTCATTGCAGATACTGGGGAGGCTGGGGCAGCAGGATCAGTTCAGCCCACAAGTTTGAGACAACCCTGGGCAATGTAGTAAGAATCTGTTTAAAAAAAATTCATAGATTTTAAAGGATTGCACTCTTATGTAATAAGTTCTCTGATTACAGTGGAATTCTATTTAAAGTTGATAATAATATCAAAATATTTGCAAATCCATGAACCAAACAAGAAATCACAAAGGGACTTAGAATATATTTCAAACGCAATAATAAAAAATTACAACTTAGCAAAAGTAAGTGGGAGGTAGCTAAAGAATGAATCAGAGGAACATTTATTGTTTTAAAAGCTTATAATTACAAAAAAAGAATGGCATTGGTAATGGCAGTGGTCCACTGGTCCATTTAAAGAAGTTAGAAAAAACAAAACCAAATACAAAATGAGTCAAATGAAGAAATAACAGATAAAGCAGGAAATTAGTGACAGAAAATAACCGTACAACTAACAAACACACATACTCCTTTTAAAACTAACAAAAGTTTTAAACAACACTAATCAAGACAAAAGAGAAAAAGACACTAATCACCAATATTGGGAATGAAAGGGGATGTTATTATAGGTTGTACAGACATTTAAAAGACAATGAAGAAATAGTACAAATTTGTACGAAAATCTCAAAAACATACAAACTTGGGGATTCCTTGAGAGAAAAGTATTGTATCCAAACTGTCACCACATAAACTAGAAACTACTGAGACTATAGCTTATAAATAATTTTTTGTTTTGTAAATCTGGGGATCAAACTCAGAGGCACTCTACCACTGAGCTACATTCCCAGCCCTTTTTGTTTTCAGACAGGATTTAACTCAGGGCACTTTACTTCTGAACTACATCCCCACCCTTTTAATTTTATTTTAGACAGGAACTCAAGGGGTCTCTACCACTGAGCTACATCCACAGACCATTCTATCTTATTTTCAAACAGGGTCTCGCTAAGTTGATGTGATAATCCCACTAGTGATATTTCTGAGTTGTCGAGATTACAGGCATGAGCTACTGCACCTGACTTCTTATACATAAATTAGTTATATTTTCCCTAAAATCAATAAAAAAAATAAGGGAAAGGCGGAGCCCCTGGCCCCATGCTCTATGAGGGGTTGGGCTGTCTAGTAACAATAATCCTTTCTCTGCTTTGTACACACAGGCTGATCAGAGACCGTGAAACTCAGCACACATCCCAGTTCAGCCATGCTTCCTTCCCCCAAGAATACTGCTATGGCAATGGCAATGCTGCGGGACTGGTGCAGGTGGATGGGTGTCAATGCTCAGCGCTCATTGCTCATCCTGGGCATCCCTGAAGACTGCAAGGAAGATGAATTCCAGGAAGCAGTGCACGCTGCCCTATGGCCCCTGGGCAGGTACCGAGTGCTCTGTAAGACATTTCGAAAGGAGCTCGGGGCCAGAGTTGCTTTGGTTGAGTTTGCTGAATATTTAAATCGAAGTTTGATCCCCCAACAAATACCAGGCAATGGGGGCCCCTGGACTGTGATCTTCCTGCCCCAGGCCCCTGATGCTGACTTCCAGGATACATCCAATTTCCCTGCACAACCTCAGGGGAGAGCAGTGGTAGGAGCTGCATGTGAGGCAGAAGCTACAGGTGAGGCAGGAGCTGCGTGTGAGGCAAGAGCTACAGGTGAGGGTGGTGCTGCATGTGAAGGAGGAGCTGCGTGTGAGGGAAGAGCTACAGGTGAGAGAGGGGCTGGATGTGAGGCAGAAGCTGCAGGTGAGGAAGGAGCTACAGGTGAGGCAAAAGCTGAAGGTGAGGCAGCAGCTATAGGTGAGAATAGACCTGCAGGTGAGGGAGGAGCTGTAGGTGAGGCAGGAGATGCAGGTGAAGGAGGACCTGTAGGAGAGGCAGGAGATGCTGGTGAGGGAGGACCTGTAGGTGAGGCAGGAGATGCTGGTGAGGGAGGAGCTACAGGTGAGGGAGGATCTACAGGTGAGGCAACAGTTGCAGGTGAGGAAGGAACTGTAGGTGAGGGAGAAGCTGCAGGTGAGGGAGAAACTGATAGTGAGGCAGGAGCTGCAGATGAGGGAGGAGCTACAGGCGAAGAAAGAGCATTGAGTGAAGTAGGAGCTGCGGGTGAGGGAGGAGCTGTAGGTGAGGCCAGAGATGTAGATGAGAGAGGAGCTGCAAATGAAGGAGAAGTTGAAGGTGACAGAGAAGCTGCAGGTGAAGAAGAAGAAGCAGGTGAAGTAGGAGCTGCACATGAAGCAAGAGAGTCAGACGATGAGGCAGCTGAAGGTAACATGGGAGTTGCGGGTGTTCTAGGAGCTATGGGCATAGCAGCAGCTGCAGGTGAGGCAGGAGCTGCAGGTGACAGAGTTGCTGCAAGTGAGGGAGGAGCTGTAGTTGAGGCAGAAGAAGCAGGTGAAGTAGGAGTCGCAGATGAGGCAAGAGCATCAGATGAGGAGGGAGCTGCTGGTGACATGGGAGTTGCAGGTGTTCTAGGAGCTTTGGGTATAGTAGGAGCTGCAGGTGAGGCAGGAGCTGCAGGTGATGGAGGAGCTGCAGGTGAGGCAGGAGATGCAGGTGAGGCAGCAGCTGCAGGTGTGGCCGAAGAAGCAGGTGAAGTAGGAGCTGCCCGTGAGGCAAGAGTGTCAGATGAGGAGGGAGCTGCCGGTGACATGGGAGTTGCAGGTATCATAGGAGCTGTGGGTATGGCAGGAGCTGTGGGTGAGGGAGGAGCTGCAGGTGATGGAGGAGCTGCAGGTGAGGCAGGAGATGCAGGTGAGGGAGGAGCTGCAGGTGAGAGAAGAGCTGCAGGTGAAGCAGAGGAAGCAGGTGAGGTAGGAGCTGCAGATGAAGCAAGAGAATCAGATGAGGAGGGAGCCGCAGGCGACATGGGAGTTGCAGGTGTTATAGGAGCCGTGGGTATAGCAGGAGCTGCAGGTGAAGCAGGAGCTGCAGGTGAGGCAGGAGCTGTAGGTGAGGAAAGAGTCTTGGATATGGCGGGAGGGACAGATGAGGCAGGAGCCCGGACCCAGCAATGGAGCCAGGCCCTGCAGCCTGTCCTGGAAAACATGGCCTACGAGGAACTGAGAAGCTTTTCTGGGATAGAAGAGCCAGCCTGTGGGGAAGACTCCTTCGAGAGCTGGCTGGATCATGCCAATGACATGCTGTACCTGTGGCGCCACATATCAGAGAGGGAGAGGAGGAGGAGGCTGGTGGAGAGCTTGGGTGGGCCCGCCCTGGATCTCATGTGTGGGCTCCTGGAAGAATATCCAGACACTCCTGCGCAGGACTGCCTGGCTGCGCTGGTGCAGGTGTTTGGGAACAAGGACACCCGGATGACTGCGCGACTGAAATTCCTGACTTGCTCTCAGCGGCCTCAGGAGACTCTCTTTGCCTATGTGATGCGCCTGGAAGGCCTGCTGCAGGTGGCCTTGGAGAAGGGGGCCATCCACCCAGCTATTGCAGACCAGCTGCGAGCCCGGCAGGTGCTGATGCGGGGCCGACCGAACCAGATGCTCCAGAACAACCTGAGGAGGATGCGTCTGGAGAGGAGGCCCCCTGGCTTCCTAGGGCTTCTCCGGCTCATTCGGGAGACTGAGGCATGGGAGTCTGCCCTGTCTAGGAATGAGCAATTGGAAGGTGAAGAGGGAGCTGAAGTTTACCAAGGAGATCTGGCTGCTGCCCAGGCTGCACCTGACAATGAAGATAATGCTGAGGCCTTTCTAGCCAGTGAGGCTGCCCTTACTAATGAGGTCACCATGGAATGTGTCTCCATCATCATAGAGAAAACCAAGGAGGAAGCATCCAACGAAGATGCCAGCACGGCTGCCCCTGCAATTGAAAACACTGGTGAAGCCTACTCAGCCAACAAAGGTGCCGACAAGGTCACTCCTAGCCCTGAGCATGCTGCTGAGGCTACTTTCAATACAGATGATGTCACGAAGGCAGCACCTGCCCTTAAAGAGTCCAAGACCTCTCCTGCCACTCAGGAAAATGAGAATGCTTCTATCCCTGCAGGCCTAGGCCAGGCAAGATCAACCGAGGCCCTCAGTGGCCCCACCCCAGCCCAGATGGGCAGTGCTTCTGATGCTGGCCCAGGAGGGCCTGGCTGGGGGCCAGAGAGCCTCATCCAGGGAGAAAATCAGGAGTCAGAGGAGCCCCTGCTGGAGGGGCTCAAGGACATCCTAGAGGAGTTGGGAGATGAGGATGGGGCTGGGGAGACGAGCCACCCCAAGCCCTCCTTGGGTGAATAGGCTCAGAAGTTCCAGGGGCCTCCTCTCCTCTCAGGCAGCAGAGCCCTGGAGGCAGGGGCAGGCCAGGCTGGGGCTGTCACCCCATCCCACATTTGGAGCAGCATTTGGAGAAGGGCTCACCCCACCTAAACCAAGCTTCTCAATTCTCCAAGGAGCTCTCATCACCAACACCAGCCCTTCCAAGCAGCCCAGATGACCACATTTTCAACCAGATTTGGCAGGAGGAGTTACCCCTCCCCATGGCATCCCCAGCCCCAAACTCTGCCAATTTAGGGCAGTGTTCCTGGAAACACCCCTGAGTGGCCAGCCCTGGCCTAGATGAGGGTGCCTGAAGATGTCTGCCACCTGCACTAGACTGAGAGACATTGCTGGGGTGGGGGAGAAGCCGTCTCAAGGGTGCCAGCTGCCTGGCTCTACCAACAGGGGCATTCTACCCCCCACATTCACCATCTCCAGGACAGGCTGCTCCCTGTTCCTGGAAATCCACCCTTATCTGTAAGCCCCATAGAGTTCTACCTCAAACAAATGTCCATCCCTACACTAGCCATCATTCTTGTGCAAAGCCATGAGGTGTGTGTCAACCCTATGTGGAGGCCCCTGCCCTCACATCCAGCCACCTCCAGGCCTGCGCACATGTTGTAAGCTTCTGTGTGAGTCAAGGCACTCTTGCTCCTGTTGTGTCTTGAGCTCAACCTCTGCTTTCTTGGTATAATTCTAGGCCCACTGTCTTCCAGTTGTTCTTGTAGCATTTGCATGTTTTTATCTGAGCAGCTTCTTCCAGGAGATCCTGAGCCAACCCAGGAGACAGTGGAAAGAATGGATGGCGATGGTGTGGTTGATGCTCACTCCATGACTGCAACTACAACTGTGACTGCAACCGTGACTGAAACTTACCTTGTGCAAGAAGAACTGGACTGGGGATGGATGGAGAGGGCCAGAGCCTGTGCTTTGATGTTCCACCTCTGTTGTTATTTGTAACTTGGTTTCCTCAGCTTGGTGAGGCATTTCTGGTGCTTTTCAGTGTCTTTGTGCCAGTTATAGGGCAAGGGCTACCCCAAAGTGAATCATCCCCAGAGGGAATTCCATGAAATTAATGGGTATTGACAGAGGTCATCATCCTGGCAAGAGGCAGATCTGGGGGCCCTATGAAGGGATATTGTGGCAGGAGGCCCCCAGCATGAGCAGCAGATGAGAAACCTCATTAGGAGCCCAGGATGAGGTATCCCTGTGTCCTAGTACCTGTGGCCTCTACAGGCCATGAAGAGATCCTTTCTGTGTTCACATCCCCTTCTCATCAATGGTTTCAGTAAATGTTTCTCTTTAATAAATTTCATTGAATGTTCCTACTCAGTCTTGACTCTGCTATGGGCAGTTGATAAAATGGGTGGCTGGAGTTTGGATGGGAGTGGAGGGGCGGAAAAAGATCTCTGCTAAGTATGCATAGGAGACATCCACAGTGAGAGAGTGTGCACTTCAACAAGCAGGTTAGTAGTTGATGATGACTTTAAACATTTTTATAGGTGAATTACAAAATTTTGAAGTTTAATTGTTTCGTGATTGGGGTGTCTTTACCGTGGGACTTTTGAAAATGCTTGAGGGTATTGCTGGTTTTCTTCTTGATTGGTGAAAGATACCACTATCACATGCCTGGGGTTCAGGACTACTAAATTTGAGTGATTCTTGTGGTAGGGTTATGCAGTAAAGAACAATTGTACCTAGAAGTTCAGTAGCACCTCTGGTGAGAAAGCCAGTGTTAGGGTGACTTCTTTTTTGTAAAAAACCTCAATATATTTTAATTTAAGTTATTCTAAAACTTGAAAATCTCACCCAGTAACAACAATGATAACAATTTAATAAACAATTGAAAATTCCTAGATATTTGTGGGACTTCTGAGAGAATGGGCACATTTCTAGACAACCTCCACTTGCAAACCAAGACTTTCTCTTGAGGATAAAAGCAGGTCAGGCAAGCAATATATACAGCAAAGGAGGAGGATAATCTCTGAAGGGGTGACATCCTGAGAACTGAATGCTGTGTGTGCAAAGAGCATGTTGTTGCCAGGAGAGGTGGCACATACCTGTAATCCCAGTGGCTTGGGAGGCTGAGGCAGGATGATCACAATTTCAAAGCCAGCATCAGCAAAAATGAGGCACTATGGAACTCAGTGAGACCCTGTCTCTAAATAAAATACAAAAGAGGGCTGGGGATGTGGCTCAGTGGTTGAGTGCCCCTGAGGTCAATCCCAGGTACCTGCTCCACCCCAAAAAAGAGTAGCATGTTGTTAAAAGAGAAACTTCAGACAAAATAAATCTAACGATTTTTTTGGTCATTAAAGGATTCATGAATAGTACAGCTAGAAGAGCTTCAGAGAGCTCAACTGTTATCAGCACGAGCAGTGAGCTTTTATATGTTCAGTGTGGAAACAAATACATTACTTGATCAGCTACTGCTTGGTACTTTTCTTATGTGAATACAATTGGGTGGGCAATCCCCAGTTGGAGGTTAAAGGTGTCTTTTGATTTGTTAAGGTTACATTTTTTAACTGTTTACATTGGCCTTCAGTTTGCTTACAAAGAAATCCAAGACACTGGAGCTGTCTAAACCCAATGACTTCCCACATAATTATTTTTTTTTAACAAAACCAAGGGCATAGCACATACTCTTGGCCCTCAGCAGGATCAGAGCATGGCATTGTGCTGAAAACTGGAGTAGTGGGGTGCAAAAGATGAGAACATTTAGAGCTCTGTGGGGATGGGAAGGAGTCAGACTTCATTCTAAAAGCAGTGCAATGCAATTATACCATTTATGTGGGCCCAGGGGACACTGTTCATTCTTTCTGCCTTAGAAAGTTGCTGCCTTATGAGAGGAGTGGAAAATTCCAGTTTTGGTCTGTTTCAGCTTCCTTTGCAGCTAGGGCATGGGCATGTGACTTGAGTCCCACCAATCAGATGTACCCAATGCCATCTGAATCTGAGGCTCCAGATGGGAAGAAGCATGAGCACTATAGATTCTGATTGGGTGGTAGCAATACCACCTGTTTCCTGAGGAGCAGTGGCACTGGTGGTTCTTGCAGTAGCACCTGCTTCCTGCATTGGTGGATGCAAGTCACAGTGTTTGTGTCCAGGTGTGAGTGGAAACCATGAGATGCTTTGCCAGAATAACACTGCAACTTGATTTTGACCCTTTTTCTTCTCTTCAAAGCCTCAAAGACTGGTTTTCTGGTCCTTCCAAAACATCTGTGAGATGCCATCTTTTAGCTAATTCCCTTTGGATTTCCATCAGCTGCCGTGAAATGTGATTGCTAATGACCCTGCATGCTGCAGGAGCTTTCTAATGACATTTGCAAACAAGAGTACCCACTACTCAAATGAGCAGACATCTGTACTGCAGCTCCTACTTGGTGGCTAGCACTAATGGAGCCCAGGAACAATGCCTCCAGAGGTACAGGTTTTCGAGGTCCTTGGAGTCACCCAAGGCTCTCGAATTCTGCCTTCTTTAATTGCTCTCACTTAGAAACATGCAGCACACTCCTGCTCTTGTCCTTTCCTCTTTCTGGGCCACAGAAAGGCCCTGGCCCCCAGCCTTTCCATACCCTAATGACACCACAGATGGCCCACAAAATTGTTGCCATCCCATTCTTATCATATGACCAATCTTGGAATTGTGCCCTAGGTCCATCGATCTTCACAGACCCAGTGTCAACGTCTTGTGAATTGGTTGACTACTATCGATCTAAAACAACGAAGTGAGATTTTCCTAAGAATGATATTTATTTGGGGCTAGCAGAACACTGCAATGGGAACATGCATACTATAGTAAACTATGGGTGCATTCAAGGAAATTGAGGCAAGGACAAAAAATGAGGGATTATGTTAGATATTTTGAAACAATAATCTTTAGTTACAACAATTAACACCCAGGGTAGTGTTAGTCTGAGGTTGAACAGACAGTTACTAGGTAAGTGTCCTTGCAGAGTAATTTTTGTGTGAGGTTGTAAGTGACCTCTGTGCAACCTTGTGGTTCTGGTGAAGTCTTTTGTGATAGTTCGAAGTAGGCAGTCATACATAAGGACTTTTACTTCATAACCTCCTAGATTTATTTATTTATTTAGGGTTGACACAAGTGACTCTTATTTTGATTGTGACAACTCTCATTTCTTTCACACAACCCAAAATGCAATAGTTCTTCCTTTTAGTTATCTCAGGGATTTAGGGAAAATTCCTTTTTGCAAATTTGGTGGAAAGAAGCCTGTCACATCACTGAAGGCACAGTTAGGTGATGGTCATGTGGCTTAGGGTAGATGTTTAAATGCCTTGCCTATGTCTCTGAATCTGCACAGGAGATGCCAGAGTGGGACATACTTGGAGGCCTGGATCCAGGCAGCAGCAGTGACAGCATGCCTACCAGTCCTCTCCTGCTCTTGGCCTCTGCTCTGGGTTTGGAAGCCTGGCCTTCCAGGAGCCCTTGAGGAACCAGTATTCCAAACCTGGTCCCTAGCCTCCTTCCAATATTGTGAGTCCCTAGTAGTCAGCCAAGTGGCTTCCTCTTCTTTTAAGAGAGCCACTGGCCTTCTTGGTGTAATCTGGCCACTGCCTTATGCATGCTGCTCACCCTCTTGGCTGCTGGGCAGCTTTTTGTGACTTCACCCTCCTAAAACTCTGTTAAACCCTTAGTGCAACCTACAAGTGTCCCTTGAGGTAGGAACAGCTGGCAAGCAGGGCCTGGGTCTTGTTCATCTCCATTCATCAACAGGGACTGGGGCTCAGCAGGTTTTCAGAGTATAGTGATGATTCTACCAGTTCCAGGCTCTGTCCTGTTTTCATTGTTGCCGTGAAAACCAAAGAGGTGAATCCGATTCCACAAACCAAGTACACTCACCCTGAGATCTTCATGTGTAGTGTCACGTGTCCAATCCCACAATCATCTTCAAACGAAGCCCTTTATATATCTTAGCCTGTGTCTTTGTGGCTTGTGAGGCCCTGCAAAGCACCATGGATTGCACACTTCACCAATCAACATATTCAACTCCAGGGGATGAACAAGCCTCACACATCCTGTAGTCATTACCAAGATTACCACAATCATTTCTACCTTGTCACATGAGGAGTTTCTACTTCCCAAACTGTGGGATGCATCTGGCAGCAGAGCTATGACAAATTCTCCACTTTCAAGTCTGGGGCCACCTATATGCTCCAGTTCACCCTTTCTGAGAAAAGAAAGAACAGCTTAACTCCCTTCTTCCTTCTTCTGTCATTGTCCTGGAAAATGTCTGGACAGATACCCCAAGGCCACTAGGGACTGAAAATCTGCCTGCCAGTAGCCCAGCATGAGGCAGGCCCTGTGCAGGAGGTGGGACACTGGGACTGAGCCCAACAGGCCCACAGGTCCAGGGGAAGCAGGACAGGGTGGGCATAGTCTTGGCTCTGGAAGTTTAAGGTGTGGGGTTCTGGGGGCATAGGTCCTGAGTAGATGGGCCTTGTCTCTCATCTCTTAACTGAGTTCTCCAGGGAGGGAAACCCCCAACCAATGCAAATAGCAGGGCACAATGACCCTGCCTGAATAGCCTTCCAAACTTCAGTGAAAGTTGGCACCTTCCTACAGAGACTACTGCCAGTTGGGTACTCCTGATCATAGAGAGAAGGCAGTCTATGGAAGGGCAAGGAGAGGTCCTGGTGTTGGGGGAACTTGGGGGTAATACTTAAGTCACTTCAATGTGTGCGTGTGTGTGTGTGTGTGTGTGTGTGATCAGGTGCATGTGTGTGACTGTATGGGATGTGTGTATTGGATAGGTCTCAGTCTGTTTCACCTTCTCTGACTGGAGCCTGAGACTTCCAGCCCCTTTCCTCTTCCTTATAAACTGAAGGAGGAACACATTGGCATTTTCCAACCCAGGGCAAGGCATACTTCCCCTGCAGCACAGCCAACTGAGGGGAAGAGCAGATTGACTGTTGAGGGAGCCCCTGTCACCAATTCCACACCCTATTGCCCAAAGTTTCTGGGACATGAGCAAAATACCAGAATCTTTGGGGAACTGGGACAAAGCCAGAGCCTCCTCCACAAACCTCAACAATGCCTTTCACATTTCTTTCTCATTCTCCTTGCTGTGAGTGCCACTGGGCCCTGAGGTCCGTGGCAATCTGGCCTCTTCTTGCACTCTCCTGCAGCTTCTCCTTCCCGCTTTTTCCAGTCCTGTTCACTCACAGTGCTAGATGCCAGGACTGATGAAGGCCATGGGGCCATAGCTCAGAGGGTATAAATGATTGAATCTACTGAGTGGATGACCTTCCTGGAAGCCCAGCACAGGCTCTGCCAGGCATCCCCCAGGCTCTTTGCTTACCCCCATGCCAGCTCAGCTCCCCCCATGGGGGGCATTATATTCAGCATATGTCCACAGATACACCCTTACTGAGGGGCCCCAAATAATTAAAGAGAGACAGCTTAGTGAACTGACACAATGCCTCCTCCTAGGGGGCATCCAAAAAATTGCTACGAGCAGATTCCCCCAGCAGATAAGCTGGAGCCCAGGGCTGAGGGTGGCATGGAGGGAAAGCCTGGTGAGCCCTGCTCAAACTTGGTAGGTTCCAGAGCCCACATCTTTCTGAGCATTTAGGGCTGGAGAAGGCCCCTAAGTCCTGCTGCAAGGACAGACAAGTTCCATTATCATTGTGTAAGTTGCCACTCTTTCCACTCGTTACATTCCAGACACACTGGGAACTTGGCTGGGAGTTGGGCAGCTTTCCAAAGAGGCCACATCAATCCAAGCGCAAGCTCTCTGCCAGTGCTTTTTCAGAGGCAGTGCCTCCTGCCTTTGCTCTCCAAGCCCCTGGGGCCTAAGCATCCCCCAGTGGCTCCCAGTAACAGAGTCCTCTCTGATGCCCCTGTCCTCTGATGGTATCAACTGAGGTGCATGTGGCATACCAGAGAAGCAAGCAACTTGTTCCACCAGGGAGAATTTGGGGGTCTTAGGTGAGGGTACTGTATTTCTTGAAAGAATAAAGTAGATGTCCCAAGGTGCATATAAAGAGGTAGTGGGAGGGAAGAGGAAGCAAGGATGCATTCCCAGAGCAGGGACAGCAGGTGTCAAGTGTACTGTGTCCATTATGCTAAGCTGGAACTAGTTTTCCCAGAATTCCCTGTCCCTTATGGTCCGAGTTGATTACAAGAAGGGAGAAATGAAGCAGAAGCCATGCTTTTGTTTTAAT
The DNA here is from genome assembly GCA_020662805.1 of Glaucomys volans. NCBI lineage: Eukaryota > Metazoa > Chordata > Mammalia > Rodentia > Sciuridae > Glaucomys > Glaucomys volans. The sequence continues at coordinate 107,908 of JAJEJO010053183.1, read as the reverse complement.
GTTCAGAATGCCAGTGTACGCCAGGAGACATTGTAGCCCCCAGCTGATCTGCTACCTCACCTGGTCTGTTTCTTTCCCCACATCACCTTGCAAGTCTCCAGGTGCAGGGCTCAGTGCAAGTGCAGCACTGGTCCATGGGGAAGGGCACCAGGAACTCCTGTAGGACTCCCAGTGATAGAAATTTGAGATGGTGGGACAGAGTGGCTTCTGGATGCTCCCATTCTCCCTGCTTCTCTGTCCTGCTGACTTCAACCCCAGCAGAAGGCACAGAAGGGAGAGCCTGGCATTCACCTCAGCTCCTCAACTGCGATGGCTGCAGTCCCATGAGGCATGGACTGTGTTACTCAGGTAGGGAGTTCTGCTTGGACTGAACCTTACTTAACTGGCACACCACAGCCACAGAGCACCTTCCCAGCACAGAGCCCTTGTGTGCTCAACACCCAGGGTCCTCCCACCCAGGACTGCCTGTCCTGGCTACCCTTAAGCCAGAGGTAACTAACTCCTCTTTCCCTGCTCTGCTCTGCTCGTCTCCTGGGGTTCCTGAGAGCTGCCTCACTGCTGCCTTTTAGGAGTTACTTCAGTCACATTCTCTTCAACCTCTTCCCAAGTGGGTGAGAAGGGCCTGAATCTAATGCCCCAGGCCACATTAAAGGAACAGTCAGAGTTGCCCAAGAAGCCTCAGTTTGCTTAGCAAAGGAGTCAGAGCCAGGGCACTAAAGCCCTACCTTTTATACACTTCCAGCCACATTTGGGGGATGTGGGCATGGCCCCCTGTCTGCACTGTCTTCAGCTCCCTCATGAGGCCTCAACTAAGGATTGACTTCCAGTTCAACTACTGCCATCTGTTGACACCTGTCCTAAATACCTATTGTGACATTTCGTTGACACAATAGATGTGGTCCCACAAATATGAGGCCTGGCAGAGACCAGAGCTCAGACTTCCGACTGATGAGGCCTTAGCTCAGATGGGCTAAGCCTTCCCAACCTGAGCCAGCTTTCGAGCTGGGCCCAGATGCCCCCATTTCAGGCTCTGGTGATTCACCTTTCCATGACTGACTTGGCGTGGGCACTGATGGAACTGGGTGCTTTATGCTCATGGCATATAATGTTATCTGCCTTCAAAAGATACAGACTTCAGAAAGGAAATTCCTTCAAGGCCTTGGGCTCTTTTCCTTTCCAGTTATACAGAAAAATGATGGGCTGGCCTTGCTTCAAAGACAACTTCAAAGAGAAAAATACCATCGGAAACTGCTACAACCCCAAACCACAAAATTAGCCAGCAGCCCAGCCAAGCACTGCTAAGTCTGGACAGAGAGCAGGGAGAAAGCTGAGCCAACAATGCCTTCTTAGAACCAGAGCAGGAATCAGATTGTCCCCAAGTTAAAGATCACAGTCCCAGTACTTATAGAAAACTTGAAAACAAATCTCTGGTTAGATTAAAAAAATTTAAGGTCACAGGCCACAGGAGCGACAGACCATCTCTGTCTGATAATGTGGAAGCAGGAGGTGATTCAAAGATGTTGGTGAAAATGAAGCACATTTACCAACCAGCATCAGTTTTATATGGTAAAAACGGCAATTACAAAAATAATAAGAGGATTGGTTGATTTTTGTACAGGGTGAGTAATAGGATCTAGTTTCAATCTTCTACATGTGGACATACAGTTTTCCCAGCACCATTTATTGAAGAGGCTGTCTTTTCTCGGATATATGTTTTTGGTACCAATGTCAAGAATTAGTTGGCTGCAGATGTGTGGGTTTATTTCTGGATCCTCTCTTCTATTCCATTGGTCTATGTGTCTGTTTTTATTCCAATTCCAAGCTGTTTTTGTTACTATGGCTCTGTGGTATATTTCTGAATCAGGTATTGTGGTGCCTCCAGCATTACTCTTTTTGCTCAGGATTGCTTTGGAGTCTTCTGTGATTCCTTATGATTTTTAGGATTTTTTTTCTAGTTATGTGAAGACTGTCACTGGTATTTTGTTGGTGATCAACTTGAATCTGTAGATTTCCTTGGGTAGTATGGCCATCTTAACAGTATTGATTTTTCCAATCCATGAACGTTAGGTCTTTCTACTAGTATCTACTTCAATTTCTTTCTTCAGTGTTTTATTTTCATTGTAGAGGTATTTCACCTCCTTGGTTAAGTTTATTCCTAGGTATTTTGGCTTTTTTGAGGCTATTCTGAATCGGATTGTTTTCCTGATTTCTTTCTTAGTGAGTTTGTTATTGATGCATAGGAAAACTACTGATTTTTGTATTTTTGAATTTGTATCCTGCTACTTTGCTGAATTTATTAGTTCTAAGAGACTTTTAATGGACTCTTTAGGACTTTCTAAGTGTAGAATCATAAACCATTTGCAAACAGGGATAACCTGACTTTCTCCTTTCCTACTTGTATTCCTTTTATTTCTTTTTCTTGTTTGATTATTCTGGCTCAAATTTCAAGTAGTATATTAAATAAAAGTAGCAAGAGTGGACACCCTTGTCTTGTTCCTGATTTTAGAAGAGATACCTTAAATTTTTCTCCATTCAGTACTGATGTGGGCTATAGGTTTGTGGTATATAGCCTTTATTATGTTGACATATGATCCTTCTATACCTAATTTATTCAGGGGTTTTATCATGAAGGAATGTTAAAGTTTACCAAGGGCTTTTTCTACATCTGATCCTTCCACAAGTGATCCTTATCCTTGATTATCACCTCTTAAAGTTTCCACCACCTTCAACGAGCTCCAAGCTAGCAACTAGGCCTTTAACACACAGGCCCTTGGGGGACATTTATCCAGACTTATGGATAAAGAAAATGTGTATATACACACAATGGAAACTTATTGAGTCATTAACAAGTATGAAATCCTGTCATTTGCAGCAACATGGATGAGTAAGAAGAACATTGTCTTAAGTAAAACAAGCCAGGCAGAAAAAGGCAAATACTATATATATTCTTACTTGCATGTGAAAGCAAAAAAAATTTTCAGAAATGCTCTCACAGAAGTAGAGAGCAGAATGGTGGTTACCAGACACCGGGGAGAGTTGGAGGGAGGATGGATGGAAAGAGGACAGTTAACAAATACAAGGTGCAGTTGGATAAGAGGAATCCCTATTAACATTCTATAGCACAGCAGGTTGACAACAAGTTTTTGTATATTTCAAAATAGCTAGTAAAGTGGATTTTGAATGATTACAACACAAACAAATGATAAGTGTTTGAGGTGATAGATACGCCAATTACCCTGATCTGATCATTACATATTGTGTACATGTATTGGAATATCATGATGTACTTTATAAACATGTACAACTATCATGTGCCAATTTTAAAGAAAATAGCAGAAAAGGAACAGAAACAAATAGCAAATAAAAACACATCACTGGGAGACGTTATACAAAAATACAGGCAGACTAGCAAAAATTCTCCATAGACATAAAAAACAATCCAGAAAATATGATTTTTCAAGTCAAAAGAGAATTTAAGAACAGATACAGGGTTCAAAGAAGAGATTACCAGAAAACAGAAGGGAAAGAAATTAGGGAAGGTAAGCCTAGAAAAGATTTGGAAGAGAAAAATAAAAATATTGCAGAGATGAAAGTCACATTAAAAGCAATAACAATTTGAAGAAGCATGTCCAAGGAAACCTCACACATATTATATATCTGGGGGCTTAGTGGCCAGGCTCAAAGAAATCACACGATACAAAATGGAAGAAAGTGAAAGACTAGAGAGAAGATACCAATTATGCACATGAAAAAGGAAATGCCAGAGGACAGATAAACTAAAAAAATACTCTTGGAAAAAATCATGTTGGCTTCAGATTTCTCCACCTCAGTCTCAGTGCCAAAAGACAGTGGGTCAAAGTTTATATGCTTCCAAGTAAAAGACGAATTGCTTCAAGAATGTTGCATCTGTCCAGCTTGTCCTTCAAGTTTAAAAGCAAAAAGTAAAATTTACCACTGAAATCTATCCAACTAAAAGATGTATCAAAATAAAGAACTGAGAATTGGAAGAACAATGAGGGACAGTGAATTCATTTATACACAGAACTAACATTAAACAACTGTGGAATTGTGCATTGATACCCATTGCAGGACAGGATGTAAATGTTAAGAACCTTGACAGTATAAAATTAACAAACACCAGGGTAGAGGACAGCAGCTGTGGGAGAACGTGTGTGGGGGATTTCTTTATTAGATACTGTGTTGGGACATGGAAATAGACATAATATTTCAAATAGTTTAGCACTTTTTCCTAGTTTCAGTCCTTAACTTTGCTCTAGGAACTAATACTTCTTGTGAAGCAACATTTATTACAAGTTCAACAATTCTTCCAGCTTTATTTCAGTCTCTTTGCCTTTGTTCACACGTGAGATGAATGTAGAACATTAGAATAAATACAATGTATATGTGTACAATAATTCCATTTCACTGAAATATAATACATTTATCATAATATTCAGCCTTTTAATGTGTACAATCTAGTATATTCACAAAGTTGTGCAACCATCACCACTATCTGCTCCCAGATCATTTTTACCACCCAAAGTTAGACCTTGTCCTCATTTGCAGTCACTCCTCTGTCCCCCTGGCTCCAATCATTAGACCACTGATGCGCTTTCTGTCTCTATGAATTGGCCTATTGTGGACATTCCATAGAAACGAGATCCCACAATATGTAGACTTCTGTGTTGGGCTTCTTTCATTTAGCATATTGGATAATTACATTATGGGGAAATAATCTTGTCTTACCCACCCATTCCTGCATCTGTCCATCTTTCTATCTTTCATACCCTTGGGTTTGGGATGATGTTAATGGTGGGTATATCTGGGTGCTAGGCTTTGGGGTAGATTCAATGGCATCTCTGGACTTTTTCTGTAACACTTGACTTTTCCCTGAGAGCATGTTTTCTGTCTTCTCTTCTTGCTAGTCTCCCCATGGTGATCTCTCTTCCTCAGGTATTGATTCCAGAAGTATGTGCAGTGGTCATGTGGTGGGGTAGGGGCCTGGGCCAAAAGGGGCAACAGGGAGTATGGGGAGGAGTGGCAGATGGTTGGGGACTGCTGAGGGGATGAGATAATAGGAGTTCCTGACAGACTGGTTAAGACTTGGTGTGAACTTATGCTTAAGGAAAATGAGACCTCCTGCATGATACTGAAGTGTCTATTATCCTGAGCAAGTGGGCTATCCTCGGGCTGCCATAAGAGGGAAAAACCCTGATGAAACGAATCTAGGAAGTCATTAGACTGGAAGTCAAATGAATACAAACATGGGCCATTCCCTCTGTGGGCAACCTCTGCCAGGGTCCTGAGGCTCCACCTCATGAGTCCCTTGGGCTACACAAGGCCTCTCTGCTGTGCTGGCTCCCTCCAAACTAGGCCCAGGTGACTTGCACAGCAGGTCTGGGAAGAAGCTCTGAAGGTGTGCTTGGTGTATATAGGAGAGCAATAGACCCCATCCCAGTGGTTCCCCGATCTGCACTCAGCACAGGTGGTGTGTGTGTGTTCTTGTGTGTGAGTGAATGCACATGTGTGCTTGAGTGTGTTTGTTTGTAAACCTTCCCATAGATGAAATCAGGTCATGCTCTATGGGAAACAAACAATGCCATGATTCCAGTGGGGCCCTCCCTGGTGCCACACCTCCCCAGCTCTAGAATTGTGTTGGGTGACAGGGACCAGGTGAGAGGCCAGTTGTATCACCCCCTTCCAAGCAGCTCCCAGTAAGAAATTGGGAGAAGGTACCATAAGCCTTGGTTACCTCCAAGCAACAGCTTCAGGGGTTTGTACTGGCCCCAAATTTTCCAATGTGTGGAGAGGGGTTTGGAGCACTCTTCCCCATTCTGCCTGTATTTGTCTGCCTTCTGCTGCCTCACTGTCTGTCTCAGTCTCACACACACACACACAAACATGAAGCTCAGAGGCCCTCAAACAATAGCTGAGACCCTGCTGGGTACAAGGTAACCCTGTGTGGGTTCCAGTCAAAGCCAAGAATTATCTAGCCCTTCCTGTTCCCGGAACTGTGCTGTTTCCTAGACAACACATTTTGTGTAATCACGGTCAAGGCAACGTACATTTCTGCTCAGAATCAAGGTCACATTATAATGCTGATTTACCACGGCAACAGCAGACTACTCATCTGACATGGGAGATGAAATTGCAATGAAAACCACATGCAGATCTCTAGTTCCCCGGTGATTCTGCACCATGAAATAGGTTTGATTCCAGTGAAATCTGGAATCCATAATCTGTGTCCTTAAAGGCCGCAGAGTCCCTTGTAGTTCAATATATGTAATTTGCCAGACAGGGACAGACAGGCAGATGGTGCCACTGGTAAGCAAACCTGTCACAGCAGGATCCATTCCACCTGACCCAGCTTCTAGTTCAGTCTGTAAATCAATACAAGGAACATTTCTTATTGTAAACAAGTCCTGTGCAGCTCCAAGTCAATCTAAGTACTGGACGAACTCTGCCACCAGCTCACTGTGGGACTAAGGCAGGCACCCACCCTCTGGGGGGCTCAGACGAGTGAGCTCTGATGAATGGTGGGTTTAAAACAAAACCTTGTAGTTTAAGATTTCGTCTTGTTCCTAATTTCTTGGCTGGAGGCCACTGTGGGTCACCTTTAGCTCATGCCTCTCTTCTCTGGTCCCCTGAAATCAGAGAGATGGTAATGTCTTTTTTATTTTGGCAAGCTTGAACCTGGTGTCTTTATGCAGTTTTTGGTTTTGGACACATTGTCTACCCATCTACCAACAAGGCCCCCTGCTTGGGAGGAGGTAAAAAAAGGAGGAGACTGCAGGGTAGGGTCTTTCTGAAGGTGAACATCACTTAGAACCATCTCCTCTGGGTGGTTCAGACTGAGGAGGCCCTGCTATTGGCCTCCAGAAGGAAAGGTGGCTGGTGCCACCTGAGCCTTGAAGGTCAGTTTCAAGTCCCCCTCCCAGGCAAGAGTAGGTGATGGGGTCTCTGGGGGAGTTCACCAGGTGAGCAGTAGTAAGAAGGGTGGCTCCATCACATTAATGTCCTCAAGTATCCAGCCACAAAGGAGGCAGAGATCATCTGCCATGCCCTCTAATGAGGCACAAGAAGTCAGTTGACATAGTTTGTCAAAACAACCAGTCTGTCAAGCATCCCACTGTCAACCAAGTACTTGAGACTCTTCAACTGACAGCCCCTCCTGCCATAGGATGCTTCCCTCTGGAGCCCTCTCCAAATGCTCTCTTGCCTTGTCTTGGTTACTGCTGGTGACTTTATAGGCCACATTACTCTCAGGTTCTGGCCTGAGAGCCTCCCTTAGGGTCATATGGGAGCCCAGTTGACTTCTCTTCCACCTGGGGGAGTCATTTCCAGAAGCCCTGATTGGTGGCTTCTGTTGCAAGACCTGAGGCCTTGAGACTGAGAACTGGCCCTCATCCCTAGCTCAGCTGGAAGGGCTGGGGCTGGGAGGGCAGCCAGTGCTGGTGAGGACAGCTGTTCTCCATTGTAGCTCCACTGATCGGAACATGTGTTCTAACTTAGAGTCCCGTGACTCTGGCCAGGGTTGCCTGCCCGTGCAAGGCTGCCCAGGAAGGGCCGGAGGCGAGCTCCATGCCTATGTGGGTAAGGATTAAAGCTGGCCTGCCAGGAAACTCTCAGCTCCACTGCTTTGGTTACCAACTTTCCTAAACTTACATTCTGTTTGGATCTCCTGGTTCAAGGAAATGCCAGAAGCACTCTGTAGCAGGCATGGTGTGGAGCACTTTTCCTCACTTCATCTCATTTCCTCTTTACAAGCTGCTCCCTTCACTGATTCCCTGATGGTTGGGGCCTCACGCACATTGATCAGGTGGGTAGATGTGGCTCTGGAGGGGTCAGGGAGTGAGGGAGGTATTCATTAGAAAAGAAGTGAACAAACAGGATGAGGATTAGCAAGGGTGAGGTTGGGGGACACTCTGAGCAAGTGACCTTGAATATGAGAACTGAAGAGGGGTGTGCTAGTTAGTTAGTTAGTTAGGGTTTGTTACTGTGAAAACAGAATGCCTGAGATAACCTAAATGAGGAAAGATTCATTTGGGCTCATAGTTTCAGAGATTTCAATTCATCATTGTTTGCCTCCATTGCTTTTGGACCTGTGGCAAGGCAGAACATCATGTCAGGAGTGTGTGGTGGGGCAAAGCTGCTCACCTCATGGCAGCCAGGAACCAAAAAGAGAGGAAGGGGACTTGGGTTGTGGCTCAGTGGTAGAGCACTTGCCTAGCATGTGTGAGGCACTGGGTTTGATTCTCAGCACCTCATATAAAGAAATAAAATGAAAGTTCATTGACAACAACAAAAAAATAAAAATAAAAAAGAGTGGAAGGGACTGGGTTCCCATTATTCCTTTCAATGGCACAATCCGAATGACTGCCCCATCTCCTAAAGACTCAATCACCTCTCAATAGTGCCACAAACTGGGGACAAAGCTTTCAACAGATGAATCTTTGGGGGACATTTAAGGTCTAACCCATAATAAGGCATAGGAGAGAAGTCCACAGAAATGGGACACATGTGCTGAGGAAAATGTGTAGGATGGAAACTGTTGAGCAGGTTGGGAACGGAGGCTCACACTGGAAAAGGTGTGTCCAAGAAGCCACTACCACTGAGTTGCTCTGCAATGTTGAATTTTGTGATAGAGTGCTGTCCTCCTCAGGGCTCCTGTCAGCTACATATTTACTTTGTGACGTCACTTCTTTCCTGGCACAATGCCCGCTTCTTTTCCTCTTGAGACTGCAAACCCCATTGTACATTTCTTTTGCCCTCCAGATTGCAAGTTCCACAAGCGCTCTCCAAAGACACTCCCAGCTCCTATGCACAACAGCTGTCATTCAATGACACTGACATCCATGGAGTACCCACTCAGGCCATCCTTGGGTCTGTGGCATGTGACTAGGGGCTTGGGGCACAGAGGAAGATAGAAAGGTCCTTGCAGACATCACCCTTCTTACCTAGAGACCTGTGAGTTGACCACCAGGTGACCTCAAAGGTGTGTTTGGAAATTTGGGCTGCAGCTGATTCTACCACCTCATGAAGGTGACAGTTCTTCAGATGGCTACCCTCTTTCAACTGTCTCCCTGTATTGCTATGTTCCCTACACTTTCCTCCTCTAGGTCTTCTACTGTGCCCTGACCTAGGCTCTTGCACTTTCTTTCTTCTCCATATCTTTCCTCAGTGAGGCTTGGATGTCTCCAGAAGCAATGCCCCATGGATATTGAGAAGGGTAGGAGAAGGGGCTGGTGCCTTCTTTGCTCCACAATGTCTTTCCAATGACCCCCTTATAAAGGAAAATGCAGCTGTATTTAGGGCCCACTCAGAGGATCATCTCCCCATCTCAAGGTCCTTTAGTTCTTTTTTGCCATATAAGGTCACATTCACTGGTTCCAGGGATTAGGTCATGGACATCTTGTGGGGGCCCTCGTATGTCCTGTGGGCTTGGCCACATGGACCCTGAGCAGTACATGAAGGCCAGAAGCCTGGGAGTACAGCCAGGGTTGAGCCTGCCCCTCTGGAAAATTCTGCTTCTGTGGGGATTTACAGTACAATCTGAATGGAATGTAGCAGCAGAGAGGATTTAGTCTTGTGTACCTAGACTTTAATTCTGCTCACTTGGGAGCAGGGCAGGATTGGAAAGTCCCTGGCCAGCTGAGAACCCATGTACCAAGAACCCATGGACTCACTGAAAGGGGGGTGAGGTTGGTGGCTTGACGGGTCTGTGATGATTATCCAGGGGTTCAGACAGGTGGGTGTGGGGAAGCATTCTCATAACTGTCCTGATTTCTGATTTGGTTGCTTTCTCTTCTTATATGGATGTCTACTTCAATGCCAAGTTGAAGGCCCTTTTTGGTCATGGAATGGCTTTGTGTTCACTTCAGACCATGTCTCTCTGGTCAGCATCCTCATATCCTTAGCCGGGGCAGCTCAAGGCCCAAAGGCCTTCTTTCTCACCTCTTCTTTTGCTACCTGGCTGAGTGGATGTTGTCATTGATCTTCTCCCTGGGCCCACCTCTTCCATCTCAACTTGCACATACTTCCCCTCTGTCTCTCAACCAGTGTGACTGCCTTCTTGTAGCTCACCTGAACTTCAAGCAGTCACCTCCAAACCCTCGTTCCCCAGCAGCGCTGAGCTCTTGATAAATGAAGCAGCATCCTGATCTCTTCTGCATAAAGCCACCCTCCCAGCAGAGAGGCCAAAACAGGCAGAACTAGTTCCTAGAGCTCCATTGCCTCACCTGCCCCCTTCTTTGTACACAAAAGTCACTAGAGAGAGCCATGCATATCCTCAGGACACCCCCAACCCTGTCTAACTCTTTGGCATTCACTCAGACCTGTCATTTTAAGCATTTCTTTCTTTCAGGATCAAGCCTGATTCTGCCTCTTCCTTGTAAACTTCCCATGGGCATTCCTGAGCCCTGGGCTAGCTATCATTCTCACTACCTGCTCCAAGTTTCCACTGGGCTTGATGTCTCTGGCAAGTGGACATGATTGGTTTATTCATTCAGTTGGTGTTAGTTTCTTGGGCAGCTATAAAAAAAGTACCACAAACTGGGTGGCTCAAAAAAAAGAAATGTGTGGTCTTTTACTTTAGGAGGTCGGAAGTCTGAAGTCAAGGTGGGGGTAGGGCCATGCTCTCTCTGAGGGCTCCAGGGGAGGACTCTTCCAACTACTTCCAGGTATTCGTAGCCACAAGCATTCCTTGATCTATGTCTGCATCATCCTGGTCTGTTCTAAGGGCCCTTGTAATTGGATTTAGGGCCCATTCTAATTCAGAACAATGTCATCTGGAGATCCCAACCTTCATTACATTTGCAAAGACCTTTTTTCCAAATAAGTTCACATTCACAGGGAAGCACCAGTCAATGCTCTACAACAGGTGTGTATATTTGATTGCAGAAAAACAAATTATTACAAATATGGTAGCTTAAGATGGCACACGCCTATCATCCCACTGTTTCCCTAGGCTAGGATTTCACCTGGAGGCTCAGGGTTCTCTTCCAAGCTCACTCCAGTTGTTTTTCAGAATTCTTGTCCTTGCAGTTGGAGGACACAGTGTCCTGTTTTCTTGGTGGCTCTCAGTGGGGCTCTTCATCTCCTGGAGGCTGTGCACAGGCTACCTCACAACATGGCAGCTCCCTTTGCCAGAGCAATCTGCTGAGATGGAATTTTAGATAACATGCTGCAATCATGAGAGGAATATCCATCACCTTTGTCACAGTCTTTTGGTTAGAAACAGGTTCCATTTGTACTCAAATGGAGGGGATTACACAAGGGCATGACTCAGTGGGGATCACTTTAGAATTCTGCCTGCCACCAGATTCAACATTCGCTGAGCACCTACTGTGTGTCAGGCCTGGGTTGGGTGCTGGTAGGATGAAAGAACCAAAAGGGAATTCCCTAACCTCTGACAGAGGATTTCTCTCACAGACAAGGGAAGAGAAGTGGTTGGGGAGGGCTTCATAGGGAGGTTCTACACCAGCTGAGTCTTGAGGCCCAAGTAGAAGTTTGCAGGGGAAGGCAATAGAGACCGAGCCAGGAGCAAAGGGATGAAGAGGCCAGGCCAGGACCAAGGGTAGCAGGTAGGTTGATGTGAACTAAGAGAAGGCACAAAGAGTGAGCAACAACTCTATATGCAGGCTGTCCTGTGTACAGGGCACTGGTCTAGGCACTGGGGACAGAGCAGCATACAGAATACATGAAGCCCTGGTGGAACTGGCATCTAGTGGTACAGGCAGACAACAGATGGAAAACATAGCAAGTATGTAGTAGATCAGTTGGGATAGGAACTGAAAAGAGCCACAGGCCCAAGAGAGGGTCCTGGAGACCTGAGGAGTTGAAGTATGTGCCATTTTCCAGACATTGGTTGAGGAGTGTCTCATGAAAATGATACTTTGGCAGAGACCCACATGAAGTGGAAATTGATGGGAGCTGAGGATTACATACAGGCACCTCACCTGAGGTCTTCTCCCAGCTTCAGGGAAGAGCAGGCTGAAAGTGCAGGGGAGTTAGTGCCCCTGGAAACAGCCCTTGGGCAATGAGGGATGGGAGCTGGAGGAAAAATGCTTCAGTTCTCTTGTATCTCAGGCTCACAGTGGTGAGTGGCTTGAGAACGCACCGTGTACTGACATCCTTCATTCCCTGCATCACTCCTCAGTTTTCCTAGGGCACTTCCTGGAATCACTTCCCAAATAAACCATGTTCCAGAAAAAAAAGGCTTGTCATTGTAAAGATGACAATTCATTTGTGACTTGATCCCTGAATCAACTATAAGCTGACAAATTCTAAAATTTACAAGAATGAAGATATGGATACTGTATAGAATATTTTGAAAAAGAACAAAGAAGGGCACTCTTGTTGTCAGGTATCTAGACATTTCTCTGTTCTAGGAATTAAAGAACTGTGACACTGCCTCAAGAGTAGACAGAGAGATGAATGGAAAAGAAAAAGAAAGAGGACTTCACATATGCAGAGCATGACAGGAGGTATCATGACCCAGCAGGGAAAGGAGGGCATCTTCAATGCATGGTGATGGGAAAATTCAGTGCAAAAAGATTCCTGCCTGACACTGTTCTCAAAAATCAGCTCCAGAGGAGTTAAAGATAAGACACAAATGTGAACAACAATTGCATTAAAGCACAATATTGAACAAATGGTCTTGTAGGGAATTTGCCACGATTTTCTTGGGTGAGAAACAAAACACACAAAGACAAAGATACATTAATTATATTAAAATTAAAATCTGTGTGGATAAAAGTCACTATTAACATGATTTAAAAGCAAATGACATCCTGAGGGAGGATATCCCCAACGTCTAAAACAGGCAAGAAAAGAATATTAAGACTATAAAGAACTCTATGAATCAGGAAGAAAAAGATAAGTCACTCAGCAGAAAAGTGGACAAAGATGCAAACAGAAGATTTTCTGAACTAGAAGTGGTTAATATGCCTATGGAAAAATGCTTACCCTCATTAGATATCAAGGGAATGTAAGTCAAAATATCAATGAGGCACCATGGTTGACGAAAGAAATTTCAAATGTTGGCAATGGTATAAGGAAAATGGTATTCTCTCACATTTTAATGGGGTTATAAACTCATATACTTATTCTGGAGAACAGTTTATAATAACAAGTAAAATGAAAAAGTAAACACAGTATAATTGAGCACTCTTCTCTTGGAGATGTCCTTGAGCAACGTGCTTGTATATACATGGAGACAGACATGGATTTTCAGTGAGGCATTTTAATAATCAGGGAAAGTTGAGAACAATCTAAACATCCATGGGGAGGGGAAAGGATGTATAAGGTAATTATAATTGTATGATCAAATACTACATGGTGGTGTTCATTCTACCATATTCCAGGCAGTGAACTAAATAAAGTGTCTGCCCTTATGGAGTTTGCATTCTAGAGAGAGGGGTAGACACCAAACATTCACACAGAATTCACCAGAGGATGATAAGTGTTAGAAGGGAAAGCAGATGAGTGTGACCAGAAGCAATAACATTCTAGAAAAGGTGATTGGGGAAGGTGTCTCTCAGAGTGTCAGGAACAAGAATGCAAGCAGGGAGACCAGTTTAGAGGACACAGCGATAATCTAGGGGTGGCTAGTACCAAGGTGATTGCAGGGAAGTTGGTTGGAAAAGTACTCAGAATAAGGTACACTTTACTGGAGAGTCAACAGGATTTTCTGATGATTTGAATGTGCGGTATGAGAAACAAAATATACTGTTAGAAAAAAGATATTGAACAGAAACTGACATTTTTTATAGACTTTGTGTAGGGACAACATCAGTTCATTTTATCAAGAAATCTGTAAAAGATTGGGATGCTCAAAATAGGTACACTTGTGTTACACTTAGTACTGAGAAATTATGCTTTTTTATACCCAAATTATTAAAATAGTATTAGAGAGAATGAATTAGATGAAGGGAAGTCAAAACACTGAATACTGGTCAGTAAATTAAGCAAGATGCAGCATGATGCCATTGGTGTAATTTGATAAAACCAATACAAGAACTACTCTATGATGTGTATTGGCATAAATGTGTATGTTAAAGTATACAAATCAAATAAAAGGAAATGTGAAGCTCATGAGGAGTGGGGAAGATTTTTGTATGTTGATTCCATATTTGGTAATCTAATTGAGCTATCTCACTGTTTGTAGTAGCTGTTAATAAAATATCTTGGATCAAAAAAAAAAAGAATATGCTTTCAAGATAAACCTTTCAAAAATGAAATGCACAATGTCATTTACTGTTTCTTTGTAATTGGAAAATACTGGAATATAGGAAAGTATGTAACTGCCTAAACATAGGAGAATGATTGAACAGACTATGGTATATACTCATGATGGAGTATTAAGCAGTTGTGAAAAAAGAACATGAAAACACCTCATGAATTTTTTTCTTTTTTTTGGTGCAGGGGAGTGAACCCAGGGACACTTAATCACTGAGCCACATCCCAGGCCAGTTTTTATTATTTTTATTTTGAGACATTTTCACTAAGTTGCTGAGGCTGGCTTTGAACTTGTGATCCTCCTGTCTCTACTTCCCAAGTTGCTGGAATTACGGGCATGTGTACCCAGACTACTCTTCATGGTTTGATACAGAGTGGTTCACAGGAGTTATTGTTATGTGGAAAAAGCAAAGTGCAAGGCGAATATATAGTGTGTTGCCTGTTGTGTAACAAAAAGGGAAAACAAAGATATAAACACATTTTTGCTAATCATTGTAAAAATAAGCACAGAAAGGGCAACCCAGGAAACAACACATCTGAAGACTTTCAAGGGGTGGAGATGTGAGAAATGGAGTAGAAGGGATATAGCAGAGAGGTATTCTTTGCTGGGTATGCCTTTTTGATTAATTTTGACTTTTAAAATCATATTAATGTTCTTCATTTATGAAGAGCAAATGAACCTAATTGTATGTCAGGGGAATACCACAACTACACTGAAGAGGGGGCAAAGAACAAGTCCAGGTAATATCAACACAGAATCTCACCATGTCCCTTCAGACTCCGGCAAGGTTGCCAGGGACAAGGGGGAACTGCACAGAAATTCCAAGTTCTTTTTAGCAGGTTTGTTTGTGCTGGAAAATGTGAGTCAATTTCAAAACTATCTTATATGTGTTATAGGACTGAACAAATGTGTAAATATTTTATTGTTGACGGCCAGGGTTCTCCTCAATGTGGAAGAACAAAGGTACAAATATGTAATGGAGGAAGTTGAGAAGGAACCCTGTGGGGATGGATTTAGAAGAAAGGTCTAGATGTGAATCCATGATTTCTCAAATATGCATATGCATGAATACGTGCACATGTATGTGTATGCGTGTCTATATGTATGCATATGCATATGTAGTAATATACACATTTACATACACACATACTTACACATACACATATTCTCCTTCCACTGAAAATGACAGGGAGCAATAAGCACACACAGTATACAGATCTTGGTCTCTAAAAAGAGAAAGAAATCATGGTTCCTTGGACAATGGCTGATTTTAGCCCTGGAGAAGGAAAGGTTTGAGATGACCCTTCTACCCCCTATTGAGTCAGGAAGTAAGGAAGTGCTGAAAAAATGATGGTAGCAAGTCCAGAGGACATTGGAGCCAGCCCGAACAAGCATCTACTGGTCAAATCTAGGAAATGTGGGCACCAAATATGTAGGGACAGAAGTGAATTATGAATTTATCTATCCTATATCTATCTATCTATCTATCTATCATCTATCTATCATCTATCTTCTATCTTTCAACACATACAGGAGATGTAGATATAGATAAATATTTATTATGTGGAGTTGACTGACACAACTATGAAGGCTGAGAAATCCCACCATATATCATCTGAAAACTAGAGACCCAGAACAGCTAGTGGGGTAATTTAGTCCAGATCTGAAGGTCTGAGCAATAGGGGCAAAAATAATGTAAATCCCAGTCCAAGGGCAGGAAAAGATGAGATAAGGCATCCCAGTTTAAACAGTGAGGCAGAAAAACAAAGGACAAATTCTTCCTTCTTACATCTTTTCTGATAAATGCACTCTAACACTCCAATCTTCCTAAGCTTCCAAATCCCTCCTCATTAAGCCAAGGAAGGTTGAGAATTTCCAATTAGCTTATGGTGGGCCATCATTTGGTCCATGTTTCAACCAAGCAATCATACAAGCAGTTAGAGCCCATTATAACTCTCTGACTTGCAACATTTAATGTAGAATCTCTGCTTACTGAGCTCATATCAATAAATTTAGCCTACTATAACTTTGTTTTTGTCCACCATTATCCTACACCATCAGTTTCAGTTCCCACATATGTTCCCTGAATTTCTGTCTGCATAAATGCGAAAAATTGAGTAATCTTTTGGAGTGTAGTGTATCTCCTCATGGTGACTCGATGCATCACTGTTAGGTGAATCCCACCTGCTGGGATTTGAGTCTCACTATAGGTCTAGAAGCAAGGAGGAGTGTTTGGCCTGGGCCTGAGGAAAATCAGCATCTCCTTGCTTGGCAACTGCCAGTTTGTTCAGGCAGTGCCGGGCTAATCTGATACTATTGTGGGTGGAGAAGCCCATAATGCTGAAGTTGATAATGTTGTCTTATTGGAGATGGGGAAGCCAATTAAACTTCCTGGGGGTAGGAAGACCTCTTCCGCCAGCAAAGAAAGCTAATCAGAATTTAGGGGCTCTCTATGTCCCAGATCCATCCAGATCTTCCCACACATCCCCATCCCAAGGCAGAATGTTATTTTTTCCCAATCAGTGGGTCCTCCCTTTAATAGTACACACTCTGAATGTCTGGGAGTTAAACTTGCATTGTAATTCAGCCAGTTGCACAAAGAGATATTGTGTTTAATTTTCAGTAATTTCAGCCCTCCAGCTAAATGAGAATGTTAGGGAGATAGGCGACACAGGTCTCTTTCAAGATACACATAGAAGTTGTTAAGGCATTCATGTGGTGCTTAAGCTGGGAATTCAGATCTCTGAGCTCAGCCTTATCTTGCACCTTTTTGTCTAAAAGCTTTAGAAACAACTAGTCAACATCATTATAGTTATCAATTTACAAAAATGTTCAAAAGTATTATATACAAAATCACTCAGCTTCTTTAAGTGGTTGATTAGGAGTTAGTGTGTGATCACCATGGACTATCAATAGTGCCCTCTTTACTACTGGAAACAGTCATTAACATCTTTAAACCTAATCATAGAGTCAGTTTCAGAAATCCCAGAACAAATTCAGCAAGCTAATCGTTATCGCTCTGTTCTTCTAGACCCACACTCTTTTTATTTAAAAATTGTTTTGTAAATTGTAGATGGACAGTATGCCTTTTGTCATTATTTATTTATTTATTTATTTATTTCTATGGGTGCTGAGGATCGTACCCAGTGCCTCACGCACCCTAGGCAAGCACTCTACCACTGTGCCCCAGCCCTAGCCCTAGACCCACATTCTTGCTACCAAAATCTGTATTATGTTTCTCCAGAGAAACAGAACCAAAAGAATTATATAAAATGAGACATCATCTCACATTGCCATCTACAAACCAGAGACCCATGAAAATTACTAGTATAATTTTGTCCAAGTTTAAAGACCTGAGAAACGGGGGAGCTAATGGCATATGTCCCAGTCTGAGGACATGAAAAGATGAGATGTAATGCCCCAACTCAGACAGTGAGGCAGAAAAGAGGGAAGATTCTTCCTTTCCTGTACCTTTTGTTAAAGTTAAGCCCTCAACAAATTGTTTGATGCTCACTTACATTGGGTAGGGCCATCTACTATACTGAATCCAAAACTTCAAGTGTTAATCTTGGGTCTAGAAACACCTTCATGGATATACTCAGAAATAATGTTTAATCTGTGCATCATGTGGCCCAGTCAAATTGATACATAAAATTAACCATCACAAATTACAAACCATTGAAAAATTGAGACATAAGCATCCAAAACAATAATAAAAAGATAAATCAATGAATAAACAATTGATAGTGAAGGGAGAATTTTGCTTTCAGTAATATGGCAAATGACAGCTGGAGTAGTAAAGATTGGCCCAGGTAAGTACTGCCAATGGTTGCTAAATCTAGGGGGAAATTTTGATGAGAAGCAGAATATTAGCATGGTTTTAAAATGTCTCTGTATAGATTGCTTATTAAGGGAAAATTGTGAATTTGCAGTAGAAAAAAATCGGTCAGCACTTGACTGGGTGATCACAACACCATCAATGAAAGGCAGGTAGATGTCAAACATGATAATCTGAATAGAGCATCATACTACTTATGTAGTATCTAACCAGAAATGCACATTCTGCATCTAATCCTGAGGAAATAGTATGCAAACCCAAACTAGAAAAATTCTATTCACAAAAAGGAAAAGGAACTATATTCCTCAAAAATGTCAATCTCATAACAGTCAAGAAAAGTCTGTGGAATTGTTCCACATTAAGGAAGACTAAAAAAAGTATGATACCTGATCTTTCCCTCCCTTCCTCCCTCCCTCCCTTCCTTCCTTTCCTTTCTTTCTATTGATCTAGCTTTCTGGCGGGGGCGGGGAGATGAAAAAGTAAATGGGGCCAAATGTTAATAATAGGTGAATTTGACTAAAGTGTATGAGTATTTTTGTACTATTCTTGCTACTTCTCTGAAAGTTTAAAAATACTTCCAAATAGAAGGTATAAAATATTTAATTTACAACAGCATTAAAGATAATGAAGTACTTTGAATACATTTAACAAAATATATGCAAGACCCATGCAAGCATTGATGAGAGAAATTAAAGAAGACGAAAATAACCAGGGGAATCATGACAACTCTTCCCAAATCGATCAACAGATTTATTGCAATGCCAATAAAAAATAACAACATGAGTTTTTGGTGGAAATTAACACATTGATTACAATACATAGTGAATAGCAAAGGACCTAGAAGTGTAAAAACCTTTCAAAAACAAAACTAGAGTTGGATAACTCATACTACTTGACTTCAAGTCCTACTATAAAGTGAGAGTAATCAAAACAGTGTGGTATTGTCACAAAGACAAGTAAATATTTTGATGGGATAGAATAGATCCCAGAAACACACCAAAGTCCCTACAAAAATTCAGTTGATTTTGGACAAGGGAGCCAAGACAAAAGGATCAACATTTAACAGGTGGTTCTGAAACAACTCGGTAAAAAATGAACCTGAATCCCTACCTCGCACTATGCACAAAAGTTCATTCAAGATGGCTCATAGACCTGAATGTGAAAGTTAAAACGTCCAGAGGAAAGTATAGAAGAATATATTCATGGCCTCGGAGTAGGGAGAGATTTCATAGAGATGACATAAAAGCAGCGAATGTAAACTCAATTATTAATGTAAAATTTAAAATATTGGTAAATTAAAAATGTAAAATACTGTGTTCATTGGAGGAAGGTAGATTTCAAATATGTCAGTAATTGCATTAAATACAAAAGGACCAAATGTTTCATTCAAAAGACAAAGATTATCAGTCTTTCAAAAATTAGCAATAAAATAATAAAAACCCAACTATATGCTCTTTAAAACACTTTTAAAACATAAAGATATAGAAATTTGAAAATAAAAGGAAAGAAAAAGGTAGTGAAATAAAGGAAATAGTAACCAAGAGAAATCTGGTGTACTTATGAATTAACTTTTGACAAAATGGGCTTAATGAAAAAGCATTAAGGTGGTTTTTCTCAAAAATGATCGAATGTTCGAATCACCAAGAATATTTTAAAACTTCAAGCTTCAAGTTTGTAAGTACCTATTAACTTAGTACCAGAATAGTTGAGTCAAAATGACATACTAAAAAGGGGAAGTTCATAAATTCATCATTTTATCTTGAGATCAATTTCCCCTCTGGAATTAATTTTTTTGGCCTTACTTGGGATTGAACCTAAGGACCCTCTACAACTGAGCTACATCTCCAGCCTTTTTATGTTTTATTTTGAGACAGGCTCTCTCTAAATTGTAGAGACTGGCCTCAATCTTGCAATCCTCCAGCCTCAGACTCCCCAGCAGCTGAGATCACATGTGTGTACCACCACCCCTGGTTTTTTATTATAACGAATTTCAAACATGTGCTACTTAAGGCAGTCCCCTTACAATAAATCCATAAACTATAAATAAAAACAGCAATCATAATAACAATATGGGACAAGCAGATAGAAATATAGAAGAAATAAGATAGACTCAAGTTGAATGATAACTACATGGACTTTCATAATACTATTTGTCCACTTTTGGCCTATGTGTTTCAATCTGTAAGTTCTCACTCTGTTCCTTCCCTTTCCTTACAGTGTTGTATCTGAGGAAGAACCTAGGCCATTTGATCCGTAAAGTTTCTTAAAATCTGACCTTTACTGATGGTACCCTCATGGTACAGTAATTGTTCTTTTGTCCTCACTATTTCCTGCAGATTGGCAGCTGGATCCAGAGCTTTGATCAATTTGCAAGATAAGATGGTATTGTAATCTTCCATCCAAAGGAACATCATGAGTAGTTTACTTTCTGTTTTTGTGTCATTGGCAGCTGTCGAAGCTGAATGACAAGATGTATTGATTTCTTGACATTGAGAGTCAGTGATATTATGATTTTCCAATTTTGTTTTTATTTATTAGCAGAAGTACCTTTATAAAGACAGGTACTCAGGCTGAGGATGTAGCTGAGTGGTAGAGTGCTTGCCTAGCCTGTGGAAGGCCATAGATTCCATTCTCAGTACCACAAGGGGAAAAGAACTGCTAACCCTCATCTACTACTTGGTACAGTTTGTACAGGAAAGGCAGTATACATGCTTGTTTCTTTCCTTTTGCTAACTAGATTTCAAGATTATGATTAGTTTCCTTATCCACTGGATATGATCAATTGGATATATTTTTTTTGGTACTGGGGATTGAACCCAGGGGCACTCCACCACTGAGCCACATCCCCAGCCCTATTTTGTATTTTTATTTAGAGATAGGGTCTCACTGAGTTGCTTAGGGCTTCGCTAAGTTGCTGAGGCTGGCTTTGAACTCGCGATCCTCCTGCCTCAGCCTCCCAAGTGCTGGGATTACAGGCATGCACCACTGCGCCCGGCTTCAATCAGACATTTTAAAAACACAATTGTGGGACTGGGAATGTGGCTCAGAGGTAAAGTGCTTACCTAGCATTTGCGAAGCCCTGGGTTTGATGCCCAGCACCATAAAAATATGTATTTAGTTGTGAATATTTAGTTTTAAACATTTTTTATTAGTTTCAATTTATTATATTATTATTCTTATCAAAGTCTAA
This sequence comes from Glaucomys volans, assembly GCA_020662805.1. NCBI lineage: Eukaryota > Metazoa > Chordata > Mammalia > Rodentia > Sciuridae > Glaucomys > Glaucomys volans. Next base: position 86,641 of record JAJEJO010053183.1, on the reverse strand, counting down.
ATTACCCCATTTTGGACCAATGAGAGCTTCTTTGTTTAGTTCCTGAGTCATTTTTATGTGATCCCACTTGTGTTTGCTTCCTTGCTTTATAATGTGACAGGATGTCAGTTGAAAGTTGATTTTGCTGCATAAATAATATCTTTGGCTTATTTTTTCCTTGGTATCATGGGTTGAATTACTCATCCATTCAATTCATGTTGAAGTCCTAACCTCACAATGTGACCTATTTGGAAACAGGGTCTTTACAGATGTGATTAGTTAAGTTGAAGCCATAATGGGGTGGGATGAGCCTTTAATCCAGTATGACTGGCACCTTTGTGTAAGGGAAAATTTGGACACAGGAGCATGTACAGAATGTACATTGGTAGAACATCATGGGCGAATGAAGACAGACATTGAAGAGATGCTTCTACAAACACTGCCTGAAAACAATCAGAAGCTATGCAAAGGGCAGAATAGATTTTCTCTTCTAGCCTCCAGGAGGAGCCCAACCCTGGACACCCTGATCTCAGACTCCTAGACTCCAGGGAACAGTGAGTAAATGCATTTCTGTTGTTTAAGCCACTAAGTTTGAGAAACTTTGTTATAGCAGCTCTAGAAAGGGTGTTAGGGCTCTTTGGACATAAAGCACTCCTGTCCAAAAAGTTTGATTATTATTTACCTTTATTTCCATTACAACTCACTTGCTCTTTTTTTCATAGAGGCCCAAAGGATGTTTACCTTCTTCTTTGTATTTAAAGTCCAGTCAGTTTAATAGAATAACTTGGACTTGGTCATTTTGAATAAACGTTTACATGGTTTTCTCTTCAAATATGTAGTTTCAAATCTTTCCCCCCTGCAGGAAGGTTTCCTTGAATCATAAATTTTAGTGTTTGTTGTGTTGCTTTGGGTTCCTTCTTCAGGAGTCTTCAGGAGTATTCAGTCTTCTTATCTTCAATATTGGTCACTTTGTCTCATATCCTTTAAATCTATTTCCTCATTACTTTTTGTGTTTGAAATCTTTCTTCATTTTTATCCTTTAGATCTTTTAATCTGTTGTGCTTCTGTTCTTGTGTTCCTTGTAGTTGAGTCTTCATTTCTGACTCTGAAAGTTTATTTCTGAAAAATCACACTGAACCCCATTAATATGTACAATTAATATGCATCAATAAAATTTTTAAATATAAAAATGAGTATTTTAGAAAGCCAAAGGATAATAAAATATGATTCAAGAAAAAATACAAATAAACATTTGACTTCTAATTCTTTCCTGAGTCCTATCACCTAATTTCTGAGGATTTCTAACTGATTTATGGCTTTCTTTCATGTATTGTATTGTTTTCTTCATTTCGTCAGCTTGATTTTGAAATAGTAATTCCTGTTTTGCTTGGTTTCAAGGACATATCTCTCTGCTGTGCCTTCACTGTCCTTACAGATACAATTTTGCCCTTTATTCTCTTGTTTCTTAAAGTGGATTCTGTTATAAAAAAGGTATGATCTTACCTTGATATTTTCACATGAAATTATTTTTCTTAAACTTCTAGCAGGAGGCATGGTTCAGGATGGCTTTTCAAACTTCACTCATCTGTTTTCTTGCCCACCTTCATCTGGATCTCCTGTTCGTTTTGGCTTTGTTGCCTCATTTCACTCAATTTTAACTTCTCTTCAGCATTTGTCTTTCCTATAGGTCCCTGTCCTCCAAAGGAGCCCTGTGTGGTAAATTTTGAATGCTTGCAGCGCTTTGATCTTCCTGTGGAACCCTTTCACTCATCTGCTACTAAGTTGGGTAAAACTTCAACCAGGTAGAGCTTCTTTTTTCGTGTTGGCCTTCCTTGCTTCTCAATGAAGACCTGTTGACTTTCTGGGGCCACTCTATTCTCAGGTCAGTCATATGCCCTTTGTTTCCCTCTGCCTTCTGCACAGGGGTGGCTGTGCTGCAGGTCCTGTGGATGTTGGGGATTTGCACTCACCCGCTTTGATTGTGGGCTTCCTTAAGAAAACCTTTCCACTTATCATTGTAAATGTTTCCCATGGAGCTTTGTTTGTATCATCTGGTTCCCTGTTTTATGTGAGAATTTTGGGAGATCAAAAAGCTATGCCATGGGCTGGGGTTGTGGCTCAGTGGTAGAGCGCTTGCCTACCATGTGTGAGGCACTGGGTTCCATCCTCAGCACCACATAGAAATAAGTCAATAAAAGAAAGGTCCATCAACAACTAAAAATATTTTTAAAACAGCTATACCACGGTCATCTTCCCAAGGAATTTCCCCAATTATTTTGAAGAAAAGCTCAGACATACTATTATTTCACCGATAAGTTGTAGGTATGCACCTCTAAAATATACTCTTTATAATAACATAACTATAATAACATTATTACTAAGAATTAACAGTAATTTTTTCATACTGTCAAATATCTGGTGTCAAAATGATCTATTGTTATAGTTTCTTTAAATCTGAATCAGATGCAAATTGAAGCCCACACATTGATTGATACATTTAAAGTGTCTTAATCTACATATTTTCCCTCTATCTCTTTTTTACTCATTACGTTTATTTGTTGAAAAAATTACCTATACTATAGATTTCTTTATAGTCTGAATATTGGTTGTTACCGACCTATGGGGTTGTTTATTTCCTTTGAATTTCATATTTCCTGTAAATTGGTAGCTGGATTCAGAGGTTTGGTCAGATATTATTGGTTCACTGTTTTTTAGCATGATTATTTCATATGTAGTATTTAACATGCTTTACTCAATAACTGGCAGGAAAGAGTAACTGGTTGATGAAACAGACAAAAATATTAGTGAGGATATGGATTTGAACCATAGTTGGAAGGCTGACCTAATGAACATAAATAGAAATCACACTCAACTGTAGACTGCACATTCTCTTAGGCACACATGGAATAGTTATAAAAACCAATGACACACTGGATCCAAAATTGGGTTTGAGCATGTTTCCAAGGGTTAAAATCATTTATAGCATGGTCCGTGACCACAGTGTAGTTAAGCTAGAGACTCACGAGACAGGAAGAATAAACAGCAGGGACTGATACTTGGAAACTGGTCTGGCACTCACAGCAAGGCCACGTTGTTCTTGTATTGAACATAAACAACCTCAAAGAATGCCAACCTTAAGCAAGGTTACCCTGAGACCATGAGAAAATGAGACAAAGCAAGGCCACTTCATAATTTGTCTAAGCACAGATAAAAACAAGGTCAATGTACAATCCACAAAATACCAAGCACCCTTCCCCCTTGCCTCACCAATATGGGTGACTGCTGCATCTTTACCAACTACAGCGGTAGCACTGCACTCCAGTCTGTCCCAGGAAGAAGATGGATTGAGATACCCAATCATAGAACTGTCCTCACTTTCTCACGGTACCTAAAACAAACTCCAGCTTCTTGAAACTCTCCCCAATATTACCCAACCAAAGTCCAAATCCAATATGTGCTTTTAAACACCCTGGAATTTCCCAATGGTGTGTGTTCTACTTCACTTTAAAGAGGAATAAGCATACCATATTCACCTACAGGTATGTTCCTGGGAGTCAGGAGGGTATTGACAGTCACAGCAAAAAGATAACTAGAAGATAAAAGCTGGACACTGTGGTACATGCCTTTCGTTTTAGTGACTCCGGAGGTTGAGACAGATTGCAAGATTGAGGTCAGCCTCAGCACCTTGGAGACACTCTGCCTCACATATGAAAATAAGAAGGGCTGGTGATGGAGCTCAGTGGTTGAGTGCCCCTGGGTTCAATTCCTAGTACAAAAAAAACCCCCCTCACATGTTTAGAATGAAGAAACTCACATTGAAATAATTCATGGCTCAAAGACAGTCGCATGGAAATATTTTATTGAATGATAAAAAATTATACATCATTATCAGTCAGCTAACTGATAAGAACCAGATGACATATTTAGACTGAGTAATTTGAGGAATGTGAAATAAAGGGATTGAGGTGACTTTGCAATATGCCAACTTGCCTAGTCTGAACTACATTTCCCAAAATTCCCTTCCCCAAAGATTTCAATTATGTGGGCCACAAGAGAGATTCTAATGAGAGGTTTGAAGAAGAAAAGGTAAACACATATAACTGACAAATTTCTCATAACTAGAAGATAAGAAATAACAAAATGACATTAGGACAAATGACGACAGAAAACTGGGCTGAAGACTTGAACAGACACTTCTTCACAACCAATGCAATTCAAATGGCCCATGAACATTTGAAACTCATTTGTTGTCACAGAATTGTAAATTGGAACTACCAGTATACGCAGTGTAATGGGTTGAATGGGGGTATCTTAAAAGACATGTCCATGTCCTGACCCATGGACCCTGGATGACCTTATCGAAAAAAAGGATCTTTGCAGATGTGATTAAGGATCTCAAAATAAGATCATCCTGGGTTATCCTCTTAGTTTCTAAATCCAATGACAAGGGTCTTTATAAGAAAGACAGAGGGAGACTTGAGTCAGACAGAAGCAGGGTAGGAGGGAGTAATGTGAATATGTAGAGATTGGTGTGGTATGGGCCACAGGCCAACAAATGCTTGGCTCCACCAAAAGCTGGCAGAGGCAAGGGAAGTTCTCTTCCAGAGCCCTCAGAGGGAGTGTGACCCTACCAACATCTTGATTTTGAACTTCAGAACTCTAGAACTGTGAGAGAATGAATTTCTATTGTTACAAAGCACCACATGTATGACACTTTGTCACAGCCACCATAGGAAACTAATAAAATTGTTCATTCCCAGATTTGGAAACGAAAACAAAACAAATATCCAGGAAGTACAAAATGAATAAATACACTTGGTGAAGATATGTAGTAGAATAATGTACCCAAACAAAAAGGAATAAACTATATAAACACCACAGTGTGGATGAGTTATAAAGACAGTTTTGAAGCAACACATAAAAGAACACATCAATTACAATTGCATTTATGCGGAGTTCAAAACTGGCAATATCGAGCCATGTTATTCACACATGGATGTGCGTTTAAATGGTGAAATTCTAATGCAAAGCAAGAAAATGTTTACCATGGAAGAGGGTTGTGATTGCAAGGAACATCCTTGGGGCTATGTGGGAGCTCCAGCCCCTGATCTGAGTGGTTATGTGAGTATGTTCACTTCATAAGTGTAGATTATAAAGTGCAGAAAATGCACATAAAATATATATGATCTACACATTCCTCTGCATCTGGGCTGTGCTTCACAGTTTGAAAAGTTGAAACTTTATGAACTAGAGTTAAAATGGTGGCATAATAAACAGAGCAATTAAAAAACAATGTCATGCTAATGTATGAATAAAATGAAGGAACCATAGAAATGCAAAGTTTAAAATACACCAGAATACAAACAAGAATTTAGCATAAAATAAAAGTATCATTTTAGTTCCCTAAGGGAAAATGGGATCATTCAATAAATGAGAGCCATCTGGGAAAAAGACAAAGTCAAATTCCACCTCATTGCATACAAAACTCTAAATTGTGGTAGACCAAATTTAATGATTAAATAATGAAACCATAAAATACTAGAGAAACCATAAAAAAACATAATGCTGGAGGAGGAAAGGCCTTTTTACCTTTGACGTACACCTTAAAGCCAAAAAGAAAAACTTGATTAATTAAACACACAAAACCCAAAAGTTTTGTCAATATAAAAATAACATTAGCAAAGTTGAAAACAAATCACAAACTAGGAAAATTATTTGCTATCCATATCTGAGAGAAAGGGGCTGATCATCCTATTACATGAATAGCTACTCCAAAATAATAAGAAAAATGCCAACAATGCAATAGAAAGATGGGCAAAAGCTATGCAGACAGCTCACAAGAGAGAAAAATAACTTCTGAATAAGAAAAGTCAAAATTAAAGCTTCAGTGAGACACTTGTTTTAATTTTCCAGTTTGGCAAAAGCAACAAACTTTGATAGCACAAAATGTTGGCGGGGGGTGGGTAACAGATACTGTTTTGCTTATGCAAGCTGGAACTAGTACAACTTCTATGGATGTAATTTGAGGACATTAATCAAAAGTACAAATGCATGTACCTTTTACCTACCAATTCCACATCTAGGAACTGATTCTACAGATATTCTAGCCTTTGTGCGAAAAGATAAAGGAATACTAAATAGACATTAAGGAGAATGAAGAAACTGTGTGCTGATATGGAGCTATCTCCAACACACATTGTTAAGAAAGGACGGTAAGGTACTGTGTCATAGTGTAAAACAAGAATGTGTGTGTCCTTGTGTATTTGTGTGTGCACGTGCTTGCATAGATTATTGATGGATAATTGAAGCTGAGCAAAGGGTACATGGAAGTTCATTGTACTATTTGCCATTTTTGTATATATCTGGTAATTTCCATAATAAAAAGCTTAAACTGTACTTAGAACAATGACAACAAAGAGTATGTTTATAGAAAGATACACAAGAAACTCATAATATTGGTTACATCTACAAGCAATGTGTTAATTAGGAACTATGTTCACTGGAGAAGTAGTCAACAATGGTAATTTAAGCACAAAGAGTTTACTTTTCTCATGTATTGAGATGTTTGGAAGCAGGCATTTGCTGACTTTAGACAGTTGCTCAAGGATGTCAAGAAAAAAATCATTGATGATTCTTTTGGCATTTTTTTACTGTATCAACATAGCTGCTGAAGCTACAGTCATCAAATACAAAGAGAAAGTGAGGGGATTACCAAGTGGGGCAGCTCCCACTAATTCAGTCCACTGTAAAGAACTTTCCAGAAATCCCAGCCAATGGCTTCTATTGTCATTTTATTGGCCACTTTTATCTGGGAACTGTAGATTTGAAACTTGCACCATGGCTAACCCAGTACACTCAGGATCTTATTACAAAACGGATAAAACATGCTAAGACAAAATTAAAAGAAAGAAAACAGGTAGGACAAAATTAACTAATAGAAACATCCCAAAACTGTTGAAAAGATCAAGAATTTAAAAGATGTACAAACTCATAGCAATTTTGGTCAGGAAGAAAGAAGGTAAAGAAACAAATATCGTAAGAAACAGGATGGGGTGTAACTTCAGAAGCAGAGCCAAGTTTTCTAAAACGTAGAATACTATTTGTAGTTTTCTGTGAATAAACATGAAAATCTAGATAGATAGCTTTTTATGAAAATATGAATTGACCAAGATATAGAGAACAGAATAAACCAATATCCATAAAAGAAATGTTAAGAATGTCAAAGATTATCCTTCAAGACTGTGTCAGGTTCAAGTTTTTTGTGGATAAATTGTTCTAAACCTAAAAAGAAACAGGTATTTCTTTTTAAAAATAATTTTTAGTTGTCAATGGACCTTTATTTTATTTTATTTATTTCTCTGCAGTGTTGAGAATCGAACCCAGGACCTCACATGTGCACTTTCTCTACCACTGAGCCACAACCCCAGCCCAGAAACAGGTCATTCTAATATTACATAAATGCTTCTTTTCACTGCAAAAATGAAAACCATCCAAACCCATTTTATGAGGCTATTATAAGTCTGCTACCAAAATTGGAATAAGATAGCTCAGTAAAATCGCTGTGTAGACGAATTTCTCTGATGAACAAAAGCACAAAGATACTAAATCATACCAATAAAAGAATCTCTTACCATGCCCAAGTATGGTTTTCTCTAAGCATACAATGATAAATCCATATTAACAGCGTTATTATTGCAAATCACTTCATTACTAGTTAAAGGGGAAACGAATTTATCATTGCAACTAACGTAGGAAAAGTGTTGATAAAAATCAACCATTACCCCTTCATTGCCCATCTCTAATGGACTCATTCTGATCGAGATGAGACAAGAAAGAAATATGGAGAATAAATACTGGAACGAAAAAGATTATAATTATTCAGATATGCTATGATCATTTCCTAGACTCCCAATGAAACATTGAGCAAATCATTAGTGCTCATAGAAGAGGTTTTCACAAGCTTTATCTTCCCAACAGTGATGGAATAACAAACTTATTTTTAAAAAACCTACTCCTAAGAGCAATACGAATTATAAAAACTTTGAACTGAGATGTATTAAAAAATGTAAGGTATATGTGAAAAAAATAAACAATTCAGGACATAAAAATAGCCTGAATAAATTATAAGATAATGTTGTAATGTTAAGATAATATTCTTGGATAGAAAAGACTCAACTTTGAAAGATATCAGTTCCCCTGAAATCAGTTCATGCCTTCAAAGCCATCAAAATAAATATCATAAGATTTTAATGGAAACTAACAAGCCAATGCTTAAATTCATTTGGAAAAGAAATATACAATATTGGCCCAAAAAACTTAAAGGAAAAAAATCGACTAGGCATCAAAATGTATTATCAACCCATAGTAGTTTAAATAATATTGATGCAAGACTCTGAGAATTCATAAAAAGATCCAAGAAATTCCAGAAACACATATGAAAGTTTGTCAATTTAGGGATAGGTGTGATGGCATATGCCTGTAATCCCAGCGACTCAGGAGGCTGAGGCAGGAGGACTGTAAGCTCAAAGTCTGCCTCAGCAACTTAGGCTTATTTTTTATTTTGAGACAGGGCCTCACTAAGTTGCTGAGGCTGGGCTGGAACTTGTGATCTTCCTGCCTCAGCCCCCTAAGTCCCTAGGATTGCAGGCATGTGCCACCATGCCTGGCTTTATATAGTTTTTTTCTGCATATATATTTTAATCATTCAGGTATTTTTTTAAAAAAAATTTTGGGGGGTGCCAGGAATTGAACTCAGGGGCACTCCACCACTGAGCCACATCCCCAGCCCTCTTTTGTATTTTATTTAGAGACAGGGTCTCACTGAGTTGCTAAGCAACTTGCCATTGCTGAGGCTGGCTTTGAACTCATGATCCTCCTGCCTCAGCTTCCCGAGCTGCTGGGATTACAGGCGTGTAGCACTGTGCCCGGTTAGGAATACCTTTTCATCTATGATATCTAGGTAAAATCTATCTATTCCCAGTCCTTGGAAAAAGAAGATGTTATTAAACAATGCACAAAATGCAGACACTCTGAAAGAAAAATCCCAATATTTTTGATGGCATAATGATGAAAGACACAACTTCTGCATGACAACAGATGCACCACCATCAATTAAATTGAAAACAGCAGCATGGAAGAATATTTGCAGCTTGTAGAGCAGATGAAGGGTCATTAGAAAGCATATAAAAGGAACTGCAAGTCAGGAGGAAAAATGGCAAAGAATATGAACGAGTAGTCTGCAGAAGAGTCCATTGGAATGGATTATAAATATTTGAAAAGATGCTCAAACTGAAAACACTAGTAATGAGAAAATGTAAATGATGATACCATTTTTTTTTTTTACCATTGGCGTGGCTGAGGTTAGGGGCCAATGGGAACTCTTTTTAAAAATTTCCTCTTATCTTTTTTTTTACCATATTTTTATTGGTGTATTATAGTGGTACATAATGGTATGATTCAGTGTTACATATTCATGCATGTACACATTAATATAATTTGACCAATATCCCTCCCCAGTATTTCCTCTTTCCCTCCCCTCCTCCCACCTCTGGTCCCTTTCCTCTACTGCTCTGCCTTTGATGTTTAGGAGATCCACCTCCATATTTCCTTCCTTTTTCCCCTCTAGCTTCTGCATATGACAGAAAACATGCAAACCCTGACCTTCTGAGTTTGGCTTATTTTGCTTAACATAATTGTCTCCAATTCATCCATTTTCCTGCAAATAACATAATTTCATTTTTCTTTTTCTGAATAAAACTCCATCATGTATATATGCCATGTTTTCTTTATCCATTCATCCACTGATGGACACGTAGGCTGGTTCCATAGTTTGGCTACTGTGAATTGTATTGCTGTGAACATGGGTATGCATGTATCACTATGGTATGATTTGAATTCTTTAGGATAAATACCCAATTGTGGTATAGGTGGATCATATGGTGGTTCCATTCCTTGGGAACTCTTGTATGTACTTCACACAGTCTCTATATTTAATATATTTAATATATTTTTGGCACTGGGGATTGAACCTAGGAGTGCTTTACCATTGAGTTGCATCCTCAGTCCTTTTGATTTTTTGATTTTGAGATATGGCCTTGCTGTGTTTCCCAGGCTGGTCTCAAACTTGCAATTCTCCTACTCAGCCTCTGAATTAGCTGGGATTATAGGCATGTGTCACTGCACCTGGTTAATAGTATCTATTTTTAAAATGCCTGTACTCTTTGATCTCAGTAAATACCACTTCTTGGTATCTGTGAAGGACACTGTTCATTGCCTCCCTGCCTGAGGGCTGTTCCTTCTGGCACTGGGCTGCTCAGCTGGACTATTCCCCTAGCTGCCTTCGGGGCAGTTAGATGCCACATGAGTAATGGTTTGCCGTGGAGTTGGAGAAGTGGTGATGTGCCCAACTTCTGCCTCATCTGCTTGGAGGGACAGGGCTTGCCCTGATGTCTATGCCCTTCGCCCCCTTGCTCTTCACAGGAGCCTGAGCATGTTTCCAGAAAAAGCCCCAAGGGGAATTCTCATGTTGCAAAAATAAATAAATAAATAAAGGAGGAGAAGCTCTAAAATTGTGTATGATTGTGTCTTTCATAAATCATCTCTGATCTCAAAATAATAAAGAATATGAACATATGAAGAAAATAAAAAAATGTTAGAGAACAAGAAGGTTCTTAAACAGATTTTTATATCAATTAAGCAAGCTTCAAACCAGACTTTACAAAATGCTTTAGGAAAACCATTGCTGAAAATTTTAAAGGGAATCTTGTTACAAGGATGCCTATAGATGTTGATTGCTTTCAGTAGTTAAAGGCAAAGGTTTTGTGAGATTCTCCAAGCTGTTAATCCTAAGAACAAAGTTCTTTGTGGTAAGCAAGCTGTTAAAACCTTTCCTCTGAGGTCCAGTCAGCAAAAGCTTGACTATGCAAATGGATAACAAAATTATAACCATTATGTTTTGAGATAAATTTCAGAATTATTGAGCCTCAGAAATTCATTCCAGAAAGCTGTCTATTTGATGCATGAGTAAATCAACTCAATTCCTTTGTGGAATGAGCAACGTGTAAATAAATAAATGAGACAATAAAAAAAAGATATTCATTCTCTGATGGTAAAATTTGGACTTTGGCTTTGGTCATTTGGCATTAGACAAATGTGTCTTCGATGCCCTTCCAAAGTGAGCTTGGTACTGTGAGTCCTCTTGAGGATCCAGGTCAATAGACCCCAACCTCTACTACTAGACTCCCCTCCATTTGGCCACCAAGTCTGGAGGCAGCTCCTGGCTTTGAGGACCATTTTAGCCCATTATCTTAGTCCATATAACAGAATACCAGAGACTTGGATAATTTACAAAGAAAAGAGGTTTATTTTGGCTCCTGGTTCTGGATGCTAGGAAGATAAGACTGGGTAGCCACATCTGTTGGGGGACTTGTGCTACTTCAACTCATGGCAGAGGGTGAAAGGGCAAGGGGTCCATGGGGAGAGAGAACGTGAAGAGTGACCTTGCTTTATATGAACGGACAAAATTCAGCCCCAAGAAAATGACAACTCACTCATGGCAGAAAAGCATTCATTCACTCATGAGGGCTCTGCCTCCCCCATGACCAAACACCTTCCAATCGTTGCTACCTTCCAATACTGCCACATCAGGGACTAAGTTGCAACATGAGTTTTGGTGATAACAAACCATATTCAAAGCATAGTAGGGACCTTCTGAGCCAAGGCTGGGGTTTCAACCAATCACATCCTCTGGGCATGTGACACTCATCTGCCACCTCCAACAGGAAGGCTGGCTGCTCTCTGCCTCAGTGGCTGCCTTGGAATGGGCACGGATCAGGTCCTGGTGGCTAGCTTTCAGGACCTGCACAGGTCTCTGGCTCCTTTCCCTCAGCCTTTGGCCCCAACAGCTCTCTGCCATGGGGCATGCTCGCACACCACCTTCCCTCAGGCCCAGGGCCACGCCTCACCCAGACGAGACTCTCTGGGCCTCTCTGGGCCTCTCTGGAATACCTGAGGGCAGGCCAGTGTGAGCAGAGGAGGTGCTCTGAGGAGTGGTAGAGGGGAGGTCACCCTGCCTTCAGCTCTCCCAGCTCCGTGGATTCGCTTGCCAGCTTCTCGACTGCCTCCCAGAGCTGCATCATGGACCAGGTTGAGCAGCACAGGGGGTCTGTGCTAGGGGCTGGCCCAGGCCTGATGGGTCCTCTCACAACCAGTGCAGGATCTGAACCATCACCTCCATCGCTTTGCTCTGCAGGAAGGGCAGGCAAGGGAAGGCCCAGGTGGATAGGCTGTGTTTTCTCCATTCCAAACATCCTATCCCTTAGGAAAATGTGGGGTACAGAGGACTTGTCCCTGAGGTGGGAGGGCTATGTTCTTTCACACAATCCAAGGACACCTTCTCCAAGGGCTACTCTGGGGCAGGTCCAAGGTCAGGTGCTGAGGACCAAATAGATCCACCCCATTCAGTCTGGGAGTATAGGCCACTCCTAGGCAGTGAGGCTGGAGTCTGTAGCACAGGGAGCCCAGAGAGGGAGAGGACCCCCCTTCCAGGCAGGGGATATGGATTGCTGTCCAGGGCCTTGGTGGAGGTAAGGAATGTGTAGCTCAGAAGCGAAGACCTTTCTGGAGCAGGGAGGACACACCCCTTGACTGAGAATGACAATATAGTGCCGTAAAGGGAGGCATTGCTGGGCCTCAGGGCCAAAGGCAGGAGCTCAGGATTCTGCAGAACTTACAGTAGGGAAGAGAGGACTTGAACTTTCAGGTGAAGTTGGCATTTTAAGCCTGTATCCTGATGCTGAGCTGGGCCAGCGCAGGCTGGCACACAGAAAGCATGCTGAGTGTTGGACGGACTAGTGAGGGTGGACGGAGACAGGTTGGGAATCTTCATGAAAATGGGTTGGGAGACACTGGGAAAGTGAATCTAAAATGCAGCGAGCATCAAAACAGATGTCATTTCTATCCATGAACCAGCTGTCCCTCTGGGGTGGTCCTCTAGCTAGAAGTGGGCTGGGGCAGAGGACATGAAGGGAGCCTGGGCTAGGGGGACAAGGGTCATCTAGACACTGGCCCAGGAGTTGGTATGCAGAAGACTGCTTGGCGGCCTCATGAGATCTCTCCAAAAATTTTGAATGTGCCACTCAAAGGGACAGCCAAAAAGCATGTCTCTGTTCCATCAGATGCCTTTGTGCTTGCCCTATAGTGGGTGGTGTTGGAGAAGCTACTAGGCTCAAGAAGTCGCAGGCACTAGGAAGGGCAGGAAGGAATATTTTGAACTCTGTACTAGAGGCTTACAGGACCCCTGGAGAGAAATCCCAGATTGCCTCCCCCCGCCCCCCAGTCTTTGCTGGCTGTCCAAATGATCTGTGGCTTTGACCCATGCCAAGTGAAGCTTGCCAGAACAGAGCTTGCATACATTTTAAGGAAAAAAGATGGGATTCTAAGAAACAAGCACCTCATGAACCCACGCGAAAGCAAGTGAAAGGTTCTTTCCTGATGACTGACTTGCAAGCTGAGTGGGGCGAGCGCACAGGCAGGTAGATACAGCACAGCTCCACCTGCTGAGAGCTGCTCTGGGTGGGGCCCATGAGGAAAGACGACAGGACTCTTCCTTGGGTCCCTGTTAGAAGCCAGGGAAACGGTGGGGAAGTCACTGTCCTTTCTAGGATGTTTCTCTCTCGTTACGTTTCCCATTGGGTTCCTGGAGCTCACTTTGTGCTTGTCTTTCCACAACTGGGCAGTTGTCTTCACAGTTGAGCCCTGTTTGCACTTGGAAGGGTCTGGAAACCAGGGATCTGCCTTTTTTTTTCTGAAGCAGTGGTCACCAGAGAGGGCCAGCCACTAGCCACCAAAATGACTGACTTCCCTGCTCCCACCCTCTCTCCGCTTGGAGAGGTGGGCTCATTCCCAAATTCCAGAAGCCATTTGTCACCCATTGGTGATCCCTAAGGGAGGAACTCAAGGTCTGACCTTATCTTGTATTTTCATTTGGAATCCAGACCCTGGGAGCCCTAGCTGAGGTGGGGAAAGTACCTGGATGGATGAACAACCCTCTCTGCCAAGTTCAGGCCAGCCAGCCCCCACTCACCAGGGTGCTTCTCTCCCTCCAGGTGTCTAGCAAGCCAATCCCAGCAGGGACCAAGATAGCACCTGGACCTCAGGAGGGGGTGGTTCTCCAAGTATAAAGACATGCACAGAACTCCATGGTATGAAGAAGGGAGAAAGGGAAGAATTGATAAATAAAGCTTTGACAAAATAAGTCAAGGAAGACCAATGCCATTTAGCATTTATTTATTGATATCTACTTGACGCAAGGCACTGTGCTAGATTTGGTCGGGGATCAGACACGAAGGGCCACCCCTGTCTTCTAAGAGCTCACAATCTAATGGGCAGGGGAGGGTCAGAAGGGGAGAGGAGAAGCCAAGTCCACAAAGAGCTCCAGTGCAAGGCTGATCATGTTGAGAGCCAATGAACAGACAAGGTCGTGAGAGTGGGGAGGAACAAGAAGAGTGGCAACAACCAAAAGAGAAAGTGGGGAGGACACACTACTGTTGTCAGAGTACGCAAGTGGAGTTGAGGGTCCAGTTTAAATAGACCACGTGTTTTGGAAAGTCAACACCCGAACTGATGCAATGAGAACTACAGAATACAGGTATCTAGGAGCAGAAGTTGTCAACTCCTAATCTGATGGATTTGCTGGAAACAGGGTGATGAACTCCTTTTACAGATCAGGAAAGGAACATACTCAGAAAACCAATTAATATACTCACTGAGAGAAGGCCTAGGGTTTCAGCTGTCTTAGTGAACAGAATATAGAACCACACTTAAACAGGTATTTACTACAGTCAAGGTGGGACTTGGGCCAGGAATCCCGGCTGGGTAGAACGAGAGAAAAGCCAATGCTGATTCTTCTCAGGAAGTAGACAAATGGTCAAATGCAATTGGCTATTGACAAATTGCACAAAGAGACCCACTCAAGCTGGCTCAAATCTAGGCTGGGACACAGTGTGGACTGATGAGGGCAGGAGCCAGCAATCCAGGAAACGTAATGCAGTTCGGCCTCCCATGGAGTGCTGGGACTGGAGCAGCTCTGGGAAGCCCAGTAAGAGCCCAACCAGAGATCTCCAACTCAGTGTCACTCACAGGGGCAACACCTGTAAATACCACATGGCTTCCACTGTGGTTCAACACCAAGTGGAAACTTTGGTTTTCTTGTTTGTACTTCACTCCATCATAACCAGCCAGCTCTGACAACTGGATGCTGCCCTTGGGTCAGGTGTTTGGTTCTGCTTTAATTAACGTGGCCTAGAAGGGGGTGGCAGGTCACACAGTACACAACAGGGCCACGGCCCAGGGCTGCGGGCAGGACAGGTGCCATGCCACTTCAAGCACAAAACAAAGCACAGAGAATGCAATACAACAGAAGAAAGATGCCCACTGTGATCAGGTGGGGATTATTCCAGAAAGGTAAGTGTGGGTATGACACAACTGACTGACAGTTAATCATAATACAGAGGAAAATGGCAAATGATTACTTTCTTTTGAAAATTTCAGCAAGTAGCCAGACTAATAAAATCAGGGAAGGATTTCTTTGTTAATATGGCAAGAAAATCTGAGCTCCAGAATTCCACGAAACCCAACTGCGCTCCACTTCCCTTGCAATAGTAATACATGTGATTAGAAAGAAAATGGAATGAGGTAGATACACGAATGCATAGACAAGCACATACCACAGGAAGCTTGCTCACACTTGCATTGGACAGAGCAGTACATCTAGGGAATCCAAGAAAGCCCACCCTCACGTCCCGGAGGCAGAAGATGAACTCGGTAAAATTATGGACACACACTCAAGCCACAGACTGATTGTGTTGGATAGAGCTGGGATTTGACCGCCAACACCATGAAAAGTTGCTTCATCAACAGGAATGGAAAAGACATGACCTTTAGTGTTAATTCTGAAAGAGGATTTTTTTTTTGAGTGAAAATTAAAAAAAACTGATACTAGAAAAAAAGTCAAGGAGGGCAGGAAGGAATGCCAAGACGCCATGTCCTGGCTGGGAGCAGTGGCCACTACGCTACATTCAGAGCCAATGGTAATCTAGACTTCAATGGGATCCCTCATCAAACCTGATAGATGACGAGCGGATGGTCAGGAAATGGCAGAGTCCTTCAAGGCACAGGTGCCAGACTTGCCCCTGGCAGATGTCAACATTGCTTACCCAATGACAGCTGTACAAACACGTCCTAACAGCTCAAAAAGAGAACACTGAGCAGGGAAAGTAGTGATTTCAGACAGATTCACAACTACTGCAAGAACTGAGCCCACACAGCAAAGGGAACTGCTATGTAACAAGTGCTGTTGACTTCTCTCCAGCCTGGGGTCAGGATGGAGATGATGCAGAGGGCCAGGGGCCATCGGAGAGGACCTTCTGGCCAAGGTCATGCTTCTAGGCTGTGCCTGTTGGGGAGCTCTGCTAGAAGAGTACGCTTCCTCTCCAGGCCCTCCAGTGTCCCCTTGGGCACAACTGCGGGGAAGTTTCAGGCCACAGCCCTGGTGTGGCCAGCCACCTCTCTACACCTTGCTGCTGTTCCTCTTAGGGGAGGCTGCAATGACAGCCCAGCCCCAGGACGACCAGCTCCTGACACTTGGGTCATCAGATGGTCCCTGTTGCCCTCCAAAACCTTGCTTGACTGCCCCTGTCAGGCACAGCTACTGCAAGTCCTGCTCCAGGCCTTGTGCAGCCCGATTCCAGCAGCACAGCACGCAGGCAACTGGAGGGATGTGGTTCCTCTCTGAGCCTCGGCTCTGCTGAGCCCTGCAGTGTGGCTGCAGAAGTAATGCCAGGACACATGGGCAAATTGCTCCTTAGTGGCCCAAAGCAGTGGCCACCAAACCACTCTCTTTCTCATTCCAGAGTCACTTGCTGGGAGGAGACTGTGGTCCACGTGACGATGTCAGGTAGGTGAGTCTTCTTGTGTCTGAGGAGATCTCTCTTGAGTGGATCTGCTGCTCAGTCACCAAATCCACACCCAGCATTGTCAAGGCTCCTGGGAACCTGAATGATGGCCAGCTTCTGCCAGACCAATTTTGGACTATCCCATTGGTCTAGGTGAGGCCAAGCCCTGCTGCTGGTGGCTGGGGCTGTACTGGTGAGTTGTCACAGAGTGCTCCTGGCATTCCATGACAGACATAAATCTAGTGTGCCTCAGTGGCTAGTCTGGATAGTCAAATGCTGCCCACAGATATACACGGAGTCTGCATTTTGGATGGGAATAGGCCTGCTTCTCTGGCCCTTTCCCATCCCGCCTGCCCACCTGGTGCATCCACCTTCTGGTGGGCAGAAGTTTCAACTTTTCATTTGTGATTAAAATTCTAGAAGAAAATATCATATCTAAATACTGAAGCAATGAAAGTTATGACTTAACAGACAAAAACGAGTGTTGGGATATGTGAAAAATCAAAAGCTCACACAACAAAAAATGTAAAAGAACTGCTACAAAGAGCAAAGCAATAAAATCAGAAGAGAACGTCGCAGTCAATACAGAAAGAACTGCTATATAAAGTCGATATATTCAAAGGTAACTTGATAACTAGTCAAAGGAGATGAACGTACAATTTGCATGCGAGAAACAGAAACAGTATTTAAGTCACTGTAGGAAAGAAAGATGAGGCTAGTAGTCAGGAGGCCTGGGGTCCATTCCCAGTTCCAGTACTAATGAGCTGTAAAATGATAACAAGAACTACGATGATGACAGCAGATGATCTTCACTGAATGTGGACCTCTGGGCCAGGCCATCATATGCAGTGCTCTGCAGGCATGATGGCAGTCCTCTTGATAACCTTAGGAGGTAGGTACTGTGATCGTCCCCCCATTTTACAGATTTGCAAATGGAGGGCTGGCGAAGTACCGTCGAGGCCCCATACCAGGAGAGACTTTTGTTCCCAGCAAGAAGGCATCACCTCACCCTTGCCTCCTGGAGACGTCTCTCTCTTATTTGGGGCAGCTTTCTCACCTACTTTATTTTAACAAAATAGTGCTGTGTAAGGACAAGAGCCATTAGGCTGAAACAACCCAATCGATGCTTGTTTTGGCTATACATAGGGGTCACCAGATTGAACTGGTTTAAGAACCAAGGAGGCAAAAAACCTTTAGCCCACATTCAATAATTTTTTCTGGGAGTATGACATCAGGATGATGCTTCAGGTGCTCAAACAAAACAAAACAAAACAAAACACCCCCCAGCCTTTTATAAGGCCATTTGCAAAAGCACCACCTTAAGTAGCTATGTCGTGGAGCTATAGGACTAATTAGAGAACACACAAAACTGGTGCTCTAATGGTACATCAATATGTTCTTATGGCTTGGGAGGAAATTTCTGATGAGAGCCTCGTGCAGGGATTGGCATAGCTTAGATGGAGTGACTGGATGTGCTCTGAGACTCAAGGGTTCCCGTGTTGGTGAAGATGGTGAGGTTGAAAATGTACGTGAGGAGTTAGAATAAAATGATTTCCTGAAATGGAGCGTGGCAAAGGGAGTATTTCCTAAGTTAATATATTATTCTATAGAATATGTGATTTACAATATGTATGTATAACTAAATTAATAAATTAAATATTATAAGACATTTGAGAATTCTATTTACATCCCTAAAAATTTATAAATTCAAGTAGGCCAAAAAACTCTTTGGGAGAGGTGGGGTCACATTGGCTCGATGTCACCTTTGAACATCTCTGCATTTGTTTCCTTCGGAGGTGGGGCTTGGAGCGGGTGAGCTGCCAGGCCCCTCCCCACCCCCACCCCCACCCCCCTCTTTCTCATTCCAGGCATGAGGCTCGAAGTCCCCTGACGGCACTTTCTGCCAGGTAAACTAGCCAGACTAAGTGAACATGGGCATGATGGGAAACGTGTGTGCACACTTGAGAAGTTGCTGGTGGCAGTATAAACGGGTTCAACCTTTTGGACGATAAAATAGATAAGCGCTACAAAACCGTTCATCTCCTTTGACGCCACCATGGGCCTCGGGCAGCCCTGTTTTCCCACCCGCGGCGGGTGGGCGCGGGGCCATCTACTCGCGGTGCGTGGGCTGATGCTTCTGCAGCGCCGAGCGCCTCTTGAACACGCGGCCACACTCGCTGCACTCGCAGCGTCTCGCCCCGCTGTGGATGCGCCGGTGGCGACTCAGGCCCGAGCTCCTGCGGAAGGCCTTGCCGCACTTGTCGCACTCGTAGGGCTTCAGTCCGCTGTGGATGCGCCGGTGCTTGATGAGGTCGGAGGGCCCGCGGAACGCCTTGCCGCACTCGCCGCACCCGTACGGCCGCTCGCCGCTGTGGATGCGCGCGTGCTCCAGCAGGCTGGAGCTCTGGCGGAACGCCTTGCCGCACTCGCCGCACTCGTAGGGCTTCTCGCCCGTGTGGATCCGCCGGTGCTTGGTGAGCTCCGAGCTCCGCCGGAACAGCTTGCCGCAGTGCGGACACCCGTACGGCTTGGCGCCGCTGTGGATGCGCTGGTGCTCCGCCAGGCCGTTGACGCCGCGGAAGGACTTGCCACAGTCGTCGCAGTCGAAGGGCAGGTGGCCCGTGTGCATCCGCTGGTGCTTGAGGAGCTCCTGGCGATCCAGGAAATCCCTGCTGCACGACCTGCACGCGAAGGGCTTCTCCGAGGTGTGGAGCTTCTGATGTCGGAAGAGGTGGGTGTTGGCTTTGAAGGACCGCCCGCACTCCTCGCAGTCGAAGGGCTTCTCGCGGCTGTGCACCCTCAGGTGCTGGCTGAGGCCCGCGTTCTTCTTAAACCTCTTCCCGCACTCCTCGCACTCGAACGGTTTGGCCTCCCTCTCCGTTTGCTCCCTCTTCTCCACGACATCATCCTGGGCCCGGCTAGGGCCGGGCTTGGGCTCCGCAGCCACGTGGCTCTTCCTGTGCTCATTAAATTCTGACACCCCCCTGAAGACCTTCCCGCAATCGCCACACTCCCAGCCCTTCTCCTCACTGTGAACCCTCTGGTGCTGAACGAGGAGCACTTTGAGGCGAAAGGTGTCTCCACACTCTTTACACGCAAAATGGTGTTCTATGGGCAGGTTCTGTGCGCTCCCTCCCCTCCCCTCAACGTTCCCATTCTGTTTGACCTCAGCGCTCGAGTCACTAGCCCTTGGGGAGCTCGTGGAAGCCATCTCCTGAGGCTGGACTTCTATATCCATTGTCTGGTGGTGGGTCACAGAAGTGCTTTCTAAAAGGATAAACATAAGACACTGCAGACTACAGAGGGCACAAGGAAGGAGGTCGCTGTCTCCTGTCAACAACCTCCCCCCCTATCATAGCTCCTGCGCACCAGGCCTGGAAGCCAAAGGAAGCAAGTGCCTACCACAGGGATCCTGAGGAGGCTTCTCCTCCTGATGGGACAGCATCCACACCCAGCAAAGCTTCAACTGGGCTCCCGAACCTAACTGTAGACCCCATGAGTTCAGCTGAGTCCTCCGATCTTAACCCTCACCCACAAGACCCACAAGAGCTCTGTTGAACCTCTCCCCAGTTTCCTCACATTTTCCTAGATTTCTTTTTCACTCACCTGGGCGCTTAGCTTGATCCATGCTAAGGGATGGGTCAGATACCAACATCACTTGTCCTTGAGCCAGGTGCGAGACCAAGGTAGGGTTCAAAGCAGGAACTCCTGCTTATGGAAAAGGAGGAAGCAGCCACAGATGACATCAGAGTGGAGGAACAGGGAAGGTCTTTGAAGGGGAACTCTTTCGGATCCTCAAGAACTGGGCTGGCTGTGACCTTATGTAAGTCATTTATGCAGATCTCAAGGGCCAGCTCCTTCCAGGGCTGATCCTTACCCTACTTCCCACCCTCCTGGTGCCCACACACTGAACTTGAGCTCTTCCCAGACCTGGGGACTTCCATAACTCCCAAACAATCCTGAGTCTTTCTTTCTAAACACTACTCCTCCCAACACATAAACATCCCTGAGAGGTAAACTAGAGGTAGAACTCTCAACAGCAAACTCCAATTAGATAGCCATGTAATTTACATAATTGATGAGTTAAAAACATTCTAAACAACAGCAGCGGGTTTTCTCTAATTTCTTTCTAATGAGAGACTAACGGGGGGGGGGCCCTCTTTACATGCCGTGAGGAATTGGAGAGCTCATGCCAATGGAGATATCAAGTATAGCAGGCCCTTTACATTTCCCTACAACCTGGGGACAAGACAAACTTGTGTGGGGGTGGCCATGTGCCCATGCCCCACTCCCAGCAGGTGGTGCAACTGGGGAAGGGCTAGGGAAATTCTTACCCACGGAGGTCATGTTCCCATAATATGCCAGCGTCTTCTGCTCAGGGTCCAGGCTCAACCACTCTGTTTTTGTCAGGTTCCACACATCATCAAGTGGCACCAAATCCTGAAAGAATTCCCAGGGATAATCAGACTTTCCATCTAGTCTACAATGAAGCAGGGGTGGCACCCAAAATGCCAAGGGCAAGGAAAGAGGGTCTGGAGTGTGTGTCTGTGCTGCAAACATGGAGATCCAACAACAAGCCCTAACAAGTCCTGGAAAGAGAACATGAGAAGCATGAGGAGACCTGGGCTGTGGCTCTGGCCTCCCATTTTCTTCCCAAGGGACCTCAATTTATTGACTTTCCCAGATGAAAACTTAGCTCTCCCAACTGTATGATAGGAATTCCAAGCCCAGTGGGCCTCCATTCCTTGGCAGCCTCCAGGAGAGAAGCAGAGGGTGGGAAGGAAGGCAGCAAGCAGGGTTCACACCCTGCCATGTGTCATGCTGGGCAAGAGGCAGTGGCTGAGGCCAGAATCAGGGAGCAGTGATGGAATCCCAAGCAAGGCAGAGGGAAGCACAGCTCACCTGGGCCTCCGGCATCTCAAGAGGGACTGCCAGGACCTGGTTTCCCGGGGTTCCATCCTGGGGAAGGGCAAGACCTTGGGGAGCAGGTGGAGCTAAGGAAAGTGAAAAAAGCCATGAGTGACAATAGCCCTGTCTCTGGGTCCCCTGGGATCTGGGATGAGACTGGTAATCTCCTGTTCCCTGGTTTTGAATCTTGTTGAATCTTTTCTTGTATACCTGGCCGAACAACAAGCCAGAGCATGGGAAGGCCTTAGAAAACACCTCAGTGGCAAAGTGGGATGGCAAAGAATGAACTCAGGCAGGATGGAGGGAGCCAGGATAAGACAAATGAATGCCAGCTCAGGCACAGCCACAACATGACCACAGAGTGTGACAGAGAGCCAATGGCAGGGAGACCTGCCTCCAAGACAGGTTGACCACAGGCCTCCCTCATGGTGCACAGGATGGAGGTGTACCAAGCAGAATACCAGAAGAAATGATAGGAGATGAGGCGTCCTCAGGAGCTTTGTAGAAGGCAACACAAAACTGGATCAGGTGACTGAAGGAAGGGAAGAGAGGCAAGAAAGAATGGGAACCCAGGCTTTCTGACCAGCGGTGAGGCCCTTCAAAGCCACACCCCATGGAAAGACTTCATCAGGTGAAAGACGATGAGAATGTTTCTCTCACATATTCAACAAAATGAAAAATTGAACAAAATGGAAAAGATCAAGGCAAAGATCCTCAAACAGCAGGTTTCGAAGTAAGACTTGAACAATATAGACAAGTTACCTTTTCCTTCCAAACTACAAAATTAGTGAAATAAGACCCTATCACAGATGTCTGTGTATCACAGGATCCCACTTCAGTGAGTTCCAAAGCTTGTGTTCTGATGTCAATCCAAGACATAGTTAAATGAAAAGGAAGCACATCTTAAAAAATTTCACAGAAATTTATTCAGTAAAGTAGAAGAAAGAACAACAAGAACTTATCCTAACTCCATGAGTGACAAATAAATGGGCTTTGTGATTATTTTCTGTGTACCTCCAGCAACCCCTGAATTAATTTCTAAGGTGCATGCTTTTAGTTCCAGGGGCCAGAGGTCCTAAGCTATGAATAAGAAAATTGCAAAGTCAAGACGACTCCCAAAGGGGTACCTCCCTGAAGGGAAGTGGCATCAATTTTACCTGTACAGCATCTTCTAAAAGACCTCCAATAGTACTCTGAAGATTTCCTTTTATCGTTGGTGCATAATAATTACATATAATAGTGGGATTCATTGTGACAGATTTGTACATGCATATAACGGAATTTGATCACTTTCATTCCCTGGCACCTCCCCTTACCCTCACTCCCCCTAATCCCTTTCTCCTGTCTTATTCATCTCTCTTCTGTTTTTCTGGAAAAGAAGCATTTTGATAGTAGCTCAAGCACTACAAAACCCTAAGACTCCAGAAAGACTTTTACAGAAAACTGAATATGTTCTATTGAAAGAAATGAATGGAAACTTCCGTTTATAGCCATGATGAAGTAACAAGAAACAGATTTCACATCCTGCCATAAACAAGTAGCAAACTGGAGAAAATATATGTGAAACAACAGTTTTCAGACACTGGACAGCAGGAAGCACAGGATCATGATCCTGGAGAGAAAGAAATGAGGTGAGTCCAGTCACTACCTCAGCTCTCTGCCTGGAGGCAATTTCTAGACAGAGTGTAGGCAGGGTGAAACTAAATAGAGCTTAGTGGCTTCACCATGTTGAGGAGACACAGGCCAGCATTCAGGGTAGCAGAGGCAGCTGGAAGTTGCAGAGCAGAGTTCCAGAAAGGAATGTGCTATGCAGAAAACAGCTTAAAAAATCTGCATAAGGCTTCCCTTGAGTCTTTCCTAATTCACTAAGCTATGAATGCATACAGTGAAACTCCAAAGGGCTGCGAAAAGAAGGATCGGGAAGTTGTAAGCTGAACAACTCCTGGGATACACAAAGGTAGAAAGATGTTCAAGGTCTGATCGACCAGCATCCTCTGTGATCACCTAGGACACTCAGCAGAGAATAGAGGGATCATACCTCAGGAGTAAGGCTGGTCTGTTCTCCCTACAAATGCTTAAAACTCAGCTTCAAGACATCAAACTGATACAAAAGTAGCTATTTCCCAAAGTCCAGACACTCAAAAACATAATCCTTACAATGTTCAACATCCAACCAAAATCTGCTGGGGACAAAGTCTGTCTTTTGATTGAAATGTTTAGTCCATTTATATTTAACCTAATTATCCATGTGATGAAGTTTAAGTTTGCTGTCCTAGTATTTATTCTTCTTTGTTCCATCTGTTCTCTTTCCTATTTTCCCTTCCTTTTCTTCTTTAATTTTCTAAAATGAAGCTTAGAAAGAAAGCTATATAATCATAATTAAGTTTCTGAAAACCAGTGATAAAAAGGGAAATCTTAAAGTAAACAAAGGAAACAAATGATACTGTGTACAGAAGAACAAAAATAAGCAGTCAGTGACTTCTTATTGGAAAACGTGCAAATCAGAAAACTGTTGAATAACATTTTTAAGTGCTAAAAGTGGGGGAAAGTCTGTCAACTTACAACATTACATTCAGGGAAACTACCCTTCCAAATTGAAGGAAAAAAGAAAATTATTTTCTTGCAAAAGCTGAGAGCATTTGTCCCCAGCAGATCTGTACCATAAGAAATATTAAAGGATGTTGTTCAGATATAAAGTAAATGAAATGGACGGAAACTTGCTTTTACCCAAAGACATGAAAAACATGACGAATGTACACATGTGAGGAATTTATACAACACTCTTGCCTTCCTCATTTTTAAATCTTTAAAAAGTAATTGACCATTTCAAGGGAAAATAGTGAAAAGTAGTGTGAGGTTTATAACATGCAGAAATAAAATATGATGGTGTTTTAACAAGTCCTCCAAGACTCCTGTGCATGCTAGCAAGATGATATTGAGATGAGATACAATACCAACAATCATCCCAAAGAAGAAAAGGAAAGAAAAAAAGGAAAAAGAACAGATGGACAAAGAGAAATAAATACTAGGATGGCAAACTGAAACTTGATTACATGGATAATTAAGTTGAATATAAATGGAGTAAACATTTGAATCAAAAGGCAGATTGCTGGACTGTATTAGAAAACAAGATGTGACTGTAGCATCTACAAGGAACTTTGAATACAAATACACAGATGGGTTAAGAGGAAAAAGATGGAAACAATATACTATACCAAAGGAGGAGTGTAACTAATCCAATAGCATCAGAAAAGGTATTTGGTGGGGGTGGGGGGATGAGGAGAGCTCTGGAGATACTACTGAAGAGTCCTAGAACTCACACCAGGAAGAAAACTGGAGGGTTTAAACACAAAATCAACAGAGAGTCAATGTAGGGTGACATGCAGAGATTACAAATGCATACATTCTTTTTTTTTTTTTTGGTACCAGGGATTAATCCCAGGAATGCTTAACCACTGAGCAGCAACATCCCCAGTAAGTCCCCTGGCCTTTTTAGATTTTGAGACAGGGTCTCACTAAGCTTTGAACTCATGATCCTCCTGCCTCAGCCTCCTGAGTTGCTGGGATTACAGGCATGTGCCACCATGCCTGGCTTGAACTCTTCATAGAAAATGTAGGCAGACATAATAACTCTTGATTGAAAACCTAAAGAGGGTAAAGAAAGGGGAGTAGACAACTGAGTACATATTTATGTTTTCAGAGACAAAAGGAAACGCTGGGAGTGCCTCACAGCTGGAGCAAGCACACCTACACTGCAGTAAGCGTGGCCAAACAGGAGGAGAGCCAAGGTCTAGAGATGTCTGCTTTCTGTTTCTGGTTCCATTTTTAGTAACAAAGGTGGATTTCATGGGTATCAGAAAAGAACAATTTAACAAGATTTTGGTGGGGCTGGGTCTGTGGCTCAGTGGTGGAGCACTTGCCTAGCACATGTGAGGCACTGAGTTCAATCCTCAGCACCACATGAAAATTAATAAGTAAAATGAAGGTATAAAAATACAATAATATTATTAAAAAAGATTTTGATAATCTTTGGATAAGAAAGATGCTCAGCATGCAAGAGGACAAGGGCTGAAGCCAAGGAGACAATAGGGAGTGGCCCTTGGGGTCAGGTCACAAGACCAGCACTTCCTGGGATGCCCACATAGGCAAAGCAAGCACAGGGGAGAAGGGCTGGGGGGACATGGGGGCAGCCTGAGAAGGGGGACGATCAGAAAGCCTAGAGACTTCCGGGCTCCTTCCTGTCCACTATCACACAGTGGATGGGTGTGGGCGGAAGCCCTCATCTGGCCCTCAAATCTATGGAAGCCTTATTCCCACTTTCAACTGGCTGCCTGGCACAGGTGCTTGCCCTGTGTGTGCATTCACCCTGAGGTGCTCAGCAGCCAAGCCCTCCCTTTGGGGGCAGGGCCCCTCTAGCCCATTGCACTTTTCCTGGCATATGTTGGCTAGTCTAGCTTGATTGTGGCTTCCCATACAAATAAACTGCTCCTGAATTATTTACATAATTCATTTTTAACAATTTGCTTCCAGTTGATATTGATGTCTGGCTGCAGAATGAAATGCAAAGGGGCACATTGTGTTATATACGCACCTTCTGAGGAAGATTGACCCATATGAACTGCTTATTGCTGCCCTCAAACCAGAAACCTCCGGCCTTATCACCCCTAAAGGTCCTGGCCCAGCCTACCAATTGCATATCCTGTCCCCCAAGTGTCAGTCACTCCATCCACAAGGCTGGCCTTCATGGACTTCTAGATATGCCAAGGCTGTGGCCTTTAAACCTGCCACTAATAACATCCCTACAGCTTATCAGAGAAAGCTCCTTCTAATAATTCAGTCCTCAACTCAAATGTCACCTCCCCAAAACCTCTTCACTTTCCAGCCACATCTGCTTACTTGGAACACTCTCACTACCTAAAAATTCTCCCAGGAAGTTGCTTACTTTTCCCAAGAAAAATATCAGCTCCAACAGGGCAGGGCCTTCTTTTCTTGGTCATCTCCCAATCCCCAGTGTCTGCAGCAGCTCCTGGCACCAAGTAGATATATGATAGATTGTGAAGCAACTGAAACAATGCATGTGGGGCCTGGAGTGTTAGATGGAGGGAACTTCCGCCTATATAGCACTCAGTATGTGTACTTGGAGCTGTGTGGCTTTCTTCCCCTAATTTAATGATCACAGCTATGGTTATTGTCACCTTCATTTTACAGAGAAGGAACTATGGGTCGATGTGGTTAAGTGGCCTGATAAGAGTCCAGCTCCCAAGACCAGAGAGGAAAGAAATATGCGGCCCTATTGTAAAAGGCCATAAGAAATCAGGCTGGTGTGGGCACCGGAGAAGCCTTACTGTATGCATGGGTGTTTGGGGGCTGCCTTTCAGCCATCCTGTTAACATGCCACTACAGATTCTCACTGAGAAAGATCCACTAATCATTCTCTCTCTTACGCGCACGCATGCACACACAATCATTCTCTCCCTCACATAGTTCTTCCAAGCCAGCCCTGTTTAATTGAGTACATCCTCCTGAAGTGTTCCATTTAATTGAGTGAATCCTACCAAAGAGTTTTTTACTTAATTGCCATGATTAACTGTTGAAATCCTGGAGCCACAAGCCCCAAGTGAATTGTTAATTATCCTTTCCCATGTAGCAACAGGAGTGGCCCTTCCTGTCGCAGCTCACCCCGGGGGGATTTGGCTTGAGAGCACGTTAGCTCTTGGTGGCCATATGATCACCACCCAAAGTAACAGCCCATGAACCCACAGAGCTAATTTAGGTATTCATAAAAATGGGAGGAAAAATGTGGACCTTACTTTCACAAAATGAAGCTAATCTCCACATAATTAACCAAGTGTATTGGGTAACAGAGCTTCATGAAAAGCTAAGGAAGATCATTAAAAAAATAATACATATGAATCCCCACTGTAGTTAAGAATAAAATTATCATCAATCCTGAAGACAATCGGATCACTTAGAGTGCACGTGGCACAACTGTTCTACTTTCAAATGGTGGAACTAATCTGGAAAAGAAGCTGGATGCAGTGACCAAAGTGACAAACGCAGGTGTCTACTGCCTTCTGAAAGGATCTTCCAGGCTCAAGGTCAAAGCAGTTTCAGATAGAACATGAAAATCATTATAGTGCACCGGATGGACACAGGGGGTAATGCTGACCTTGAATGGAAGTTACTTTCACTCAGAGCAGAAAAGAACACCCCAAGCTCATGAGGTGCACTCCTACTTATGACTAGGAAAGGGAAGAAGAGATACACCACAGAAAAACAAATCTCCAACTCTCAATGTAAGTGATACCACCCTCCTTCTTTAAAAGGGATCTGAAGACAGGCTATCAACTCCCACAGAGCAAAGGCCCTGTCAAGGTCAACTGCAGATTCCACACTGGACCTAGACAAGTGCCATATATGCTACAGCTGTTTAACTAATATCTGCTGCTAGAATACATGGACAGTAATGATGTCAGTGTTAACTTACTGCTGGACAATTTGAAAAATGATGCTCGAGCCCACACCCATGAAAAAATCTTCCTGCTTAGTGCTTTACATCACAATGTAAGTTTTAACCAACCAACTTATTAAAATTTACTGCTTGGAATAAGAAATGCTAAGAGACACCCAAATAATCATTTCATTTTGATCTGAAAGAACAGCAATTGAGAATTTATTTCAACACAGACAAAAACCGACCCACGTCATAAAAAGTGGTGAAGAATTAGGTGTCTTCTGATAACCTTGCACTCTGGATGTCCTGAGGGTATCTGGCTACTAGTAAAGGTAGTTCTTGAGCCTAAAAGATCAGCCTTCAACTGATACAGCTGCATACAGAGCCAAGCAATCTCCCTGGTCAGATGCTGTCCTTTCTGGGCGGTAAGGGAGGGGAGAGGCAGCGGCCCACCCAAAGAAGACCCACCTGGAAGCTTCCAGGGGGTGCCCAAACTCCTGGACTCCCATGAGCATCTAAAGAAGGACCTGCAGCAGAATGTCCTCAGGCCAGAAGACAGCAGGTAGCTTCTGATGTTCAGATCAGTTCTGGGCCAAAGCAAACATGCTCCAAAGGTTGTAAACACAAGAGACCTACTTCTGATGGGTGCCTTCAGCTCCCTCTTCCATCCAATGATCACCTGGACTCCCAAATCTTCTTATTGGGTATCTTTTCTTCCTTGTGCTGTGTTGCTAGGATTGCAAGAACTGCCTCTGGGCAAAGGCCATTCAAAACCTCTGGCATATATGGAAATCAAAGGGCTTTCCAAATTTGAACAATACCCTTTACCACATCATATTCCCGCCCCTCAGTCTTCTAATAGCAAGGCCCACCTTAAGTCAGCAGACACGGCCTGTAAACACCCAGACTTACCCAAAAGAGACACACAGGGATGACTCATCGTGTCTCTGAACAGTACTGTCGATTAGTTCAGTAGGTAAGATCCCACCTGTTGGATTGAAATAATCCAGATAAGCAGAAGCAGACGTGAGTGCACATTCCAGGAAACCTCTGCTCTTGTGTAGCGAGTGCTCAACAGCTGGACAGACTGTGAAATTAAACGTGCACTACTGAGGTCCTTATGTGCTCCAGGCAGGCCAGAATGTGAGTGCCGAGTGGTCTCTGGGCAGCAGTCCGTCCTGACCTTGATGTTCCCCTAACCTGGCAGGCTGGGAAGTGGATATGAAGGCCCAATTTGGGTCCATCCCATATTTTGCAAGCCACTGATACTTGAGTAGCAGGATCCTAAAGGGCCAAAAGCGGGTGTCTCACCAGGAAAGTCTGTTTCTTTTGGGATATTTGTGTCTGTGTATGTCTTTTTCTGTGTGCGTGGGTGGAAAGGCATCTGTTTCCTCTCTCAATTTGCCTGGGCACCTGTCTCTCTCTGTTTAGGTTTCCATCTTTCCCTCCTAGAAAAAAGCCAGAAGGTAGACCAGAAGGGGATTTTGTAGTGTTTGTTGTACTTAATTGAGGAAAGGTTTATGTTCCCATTTCCCCAAGAAAATGCATGGCATGTTTCTAAAAATCAAAGTAAATTTTAAGTATAGCCTCACTGAAGTTACACTGCCTAGATATAAAAGATTTTAAACTGGGGGTGGAGTGGGATGCTATGCAAATCCCAAGGAGCATTGGGCCATCCAGGGAGCCCAGGCAGGTTTGGAAGGGCTGGATAACTGTGTTAGAAGCCTGGTTTGGAGTTCAATAAGAACTGAAGTGGCAGAGCAGCAGGTCTGGGTGGGCCAAGAAATCTGCATTTTCAGCAAGCACTCCAAGGACTCTGAGGTGGACACTGGGTCTGTCTAGAATCTGGAGACTCCCTCACCTCTGGCTCATATGAGACAGTGTTCCACCCCAGGAGCCTCCTGAGATGGAAGCCCACTGAGTCTGTGGCAATGGTCAGATTTCTGGGAAGAGAATTCATTTTCAAGAAGATTTTCTAAGGGGTCTCTCATCACTGAAGGCAAGAACCACTGCTTGGTAGTATTCTAAATATAGATCCAGGAATATTTGGGGGGAAATTCACTGGACTATGTTAGATACTATGCAAGTTGCTTCTGTGGAAAGGTCCAATGGCAGGGTAAGTACTCAGTGGAGTTGCTATTCCAGCAATCTCAACTGAAATCATCTTAGAAAGGAAAATGTTGGGGACTGAGGTTGAAATGTTTCAGGGACCAAGGAGACTTTGGGGGGGGGGCGGCGCCAGCTGGGCTAGGCCAAAGCTAGCTGGAGGATGTCAGTTGGAACAGGGTGGGACCTCTGGGAAGAGGGCCAGGAATGGGGGGTGTCTGAAAGGTACCATGGGTTTTGGGCAGCAGTCAAATGTGTGCATGTGTGTGTGTGTGTGTGTATGTGTAAAAGGACATGTAATTAATCACCCAAATACAGACTGGAGGAACCAGCAAGAGTGCTGAGGAGGAAAGGGCAGTGGGGTGGGGTGTGAGATGGTGGCCCCAGGAAGGCAGGAGAAAAAGCCCTGTTCAGAGATATGGCCTTCAGATCTCTTTACGTTGCAAGGGCTGCCCCTTTCCCCCATTTCCCTCCACTCAGCTCTCAAGCCCTAGACAACGTAACAGTCCCATTCTCCCCACCAAGCTGAGGCCTGACCCCTACCCAATGGGAAGGACCGACTCCCCTAGCAGAAACCATCCCTAGTGCCCTAGATTGTGGCTCAACCCTTCCCCCATATTGGGAAAAAGCCCTTTAAGACGCTCCCCACCATGCTTCCTACCCCATCGCCTCCATTGCGCTCCGGGTTGGGGGTGGGCACTCTTTCTCATTCCCTGACCAGTTCCCACCCATTAGCGTCCTTCATGGAGCAGCGTAGGCCTCTGCACACCCTCGATTCCCGCCCTTAACCACCGCCCCCCGCCCGCAGCTGGAAGGCCTTCGGCCCGCGTCGTACCCGCCATCTGGGACCCATCCCCCTTGGCCGCTGGCCCGCACCAAGGCCGAGCAGTTCTCCTTACGCCCAGACGCCCCCTCCCTCGCGTGTGCTCCCACGGCTAGCACATTCACTTCGGCCTCCCAGCACGTCCTACCTCGACCCCGCACGCTCACTCAGGCCCGGACATCCTTTCGCCTCCTTCGCGATTACTCGGGCTCGTACGTCCTTCCCGCTGCCCGCACGATCACCTCGGTCCCACACACTCTTCAGCGGACCGCACGCTCACCCAGGCTTGGCGGCGACCGATGCACAGCGCTCAGCGGAGTGGAGCTGGCGCGGCCCAGGCAGGCCTGGCGTGGCAGGAAGCGCCACGGAGCCACCCGCGCCTAGTCTAGCCCAGCAGCCCCGCGGTGCGTTTCCGGAGCCGGGGGCGCAGCCTGGGGTACTGGGGGAGCGAGGCTCCGCCCCAGTCCTTGCCCCGCCCAGCCTGTCGGCTCCTATTGGTCTGTAAAGGGGGCGGGGAGGAAGAGGGCGGGGCATAGGCGGAGCGAGGCAGGGAGGTGGGGCCGGCGAGACCGCGGAGTAGAGGCGCGCTGGTGCACTGGATATCTAGCTCTAGGTGTGTAGGAGGGAGGAGTGGAATGAATACACGAATAAATGAATGAACAAACGATCAAATAAATCGACCAGCAGATGAAGGAGAAAATGAAGAAATGGAAAGAACCGCTCCATCTTGGGAGCCTTCGGGATGGTGGTGGCCCTGGTAAGGTGTCAAAGATCAAACGAAGCTGAGAAAAGCCAAACCTTCACTGTCTCATTCGAAGATTCATAGAGTCGTGTTCTGAGCCCCTGCTGTGCCAGACTTTGAGAATATTGCTATGAGCAAAACTAGATAACCCTCATCCCTGTCCTAAGGGGGCACGCATTTGGCACCCTAGGGCTCCTGTGAGTGTATGTATGTGTGTGTTGGGGGTGCACACTATGAAAGAGTAAATACTTGCCTTATTTTCAAAATAGCATCTCATATTATGAAGATAAAAAATAAAAAAATGGATCCTTGAATCAAGGGAGCTACCAGCAGAAGACAGCCAGTTCCAGATGATTTTTTCTTCACCAGTCAACAGAAATCTACAATGATGCTATTGTCCTGCCCTGTGATAAGCCCTGGAGACACAGGTTACTGCTTTCTTGAAGATTTTGGTTTCTTGAGGAATCCAGGAATAAATAAGGAGCAACAAAAACACCTGAGAAGTGATGAGAACTTTGGAGAACATCACTGCGGGTGAAATTTCAGATTGATAGGTGTGTGTGTGTGGGGGGGGCAGCTAGACCATGCTCAGGGAAAAGGAATAGCAAGTGCAATGAATAGATTATACAGTTTTTCTTTTTTTAGTTTGCTAATAGGCTGAATTACATTGAATACTTTTCTGTACAGTGCATTGAACCCTGGGGCTTGCACATATTAGGCAAGCAGTCTACCACTGAGCTACATCTCCAGGTCTTTTATTTAATATTCATTTTCAGACAGAATCTCACTACAATGTCCAGCCTGACCTCAAACTTGTGATCTTCCTGCCTCAGCCTCCTAAATACATAGAAAAATTTTCAAATGCTCAAACCAAAATTGTATTCTCATGATAAACTCTATTTACAATGTGTTATTATTACTATTATTATTTCGGTACTAGGGTTTCAACCCAGGAGCAATTTACCACTGAGCCACATCTCCAGCCATTTTTATTTTTTATTTTGTGGTACAGGGTCTTGTTAAGTTCCTTTGGGCCTCACTAAGTTGCTGAGGCTGGCTTTGAACCTGTCATCCTCCTGCATCAGCCTCCTGAGCTGCTGGGATTATAGGCATTTGCCACCATGCCCAGTCTGGCTTTATTTTAATACCCTTTTATACTCAATTAGCTAAAATTAAATTTTTTTGCATGTATTCTCATGAAGCATATCGGTCTGTAGTTTTCTTTATGTGTAATGTTTTTTGTATGATTTTGATAACAAGGTAGTGCTGTCCTCCATCAAATGAGTTGGGAGAATTTCTTTCTCCTTCCTTTCCTAGAAGAATTTGTGTGGTTTCTTGCTTTGATAGTTTTCAGAATTCTCTGGTGAAGGTATTTGAGCCTGAAGTTTTCTTAAGGGGAAGATTTAAAACCATAATCTTAATTATACATAACATATATATATATATATACATACATGTACATATGGCTAATAACACACATATATGGCTGTTCAGATAGTCTGTTTCCTTTTCAATGAGCTGTGCTAATTATATCTTTCAAGGAATTTGAGCATTTTATTTACGTGGCCAAATTTGTTAACATAAAATTGTCCAAAATATTCTCATATTATCCATAATTATATCAACACTTTCATTCCTGATATTGGCAGATTGTGTGTTTTGTTTTCTTTCATCTCTCTCCTGCAGATCTTCTTCTATCCATGTCATAATATATAAAGCAGAAAATGGCATTTTTTTAATTCTCTGCAACATATTTAGTTCTTTATTGTCATTAAAAATAATTTTTAGTGTCCATTGTGTTCAATATAATGAATATTTCATGCCACTTTCCCCTAACAGGCTCATATAGCATGGGAAATGAAGAAAAATCTTAGAAGAGTGAAACGAGAATACCCTGAAAACCCAAGGGAGGGAAGGAAACATTGTGCTGCTATTTACAAATCATTATGGTATGGTCTTATCATAAAGATGTCTTCCACATTATTTGTGTGTGTGTGTGTGTGTGTGTGTGTGTGTTTAAATCTAAATTGTTTTTATTAGTGCATTATAATTGTACAAAATACAGGGATTCATTGTGATATATTCGTATATACACAATTTGGTCAATTTCATTGCCCTGCTCCTCTTCTTTCACTCCCCTCCTCCTACCCCCAACTCCATCCTTTACTCTTCTGGTTTCCTATTTTCATGAAATCCCCCCTTTAAAAAATACTTTTTACTCTCTAACTTCCATTTATGAGAAGAAACACACAACCTTTGAGTTTGAGTTTGACTTGTTTCACTTAACATGATATTCTCTAGTTCCCTCTATCTTAGTGCAAACCACATAATATAATGTGGTGTTGTATATATACAACACATTTTCTTTATCCATTCATTCATCTATGGACACCTCGGCTGGTTCCATAACAGTTATAAATATGAGTCTGCACGTATCACTATTGTAGTTTGGGAGGAGTGCTATAGCTGGGTCATATGGTGGTTCCATACCTAGTCTTTTGAGGGACCTCCATACTGATTTCCATAGTGGTTGTACTAATTTACAGTCCCACAAACAATGTCAAAGTATTCCTTTTTATCCACATCCTCTTCAGCATTACTTATTGCTTGTATTTTTGATGACTGCCATTCTGACTGGTGTGAGATGAAATCTCAGCATATTTTTGATTTGTATTTCCCTAATTGCTAATGATGTTGAACATTTTTGCATATATTGTTGGCCATTTGTATTTCTTCTTTTGAGAAATTTGCCCATTTATTTCATTTGCCCATTTATTGAGTGTATTATTAGGGTTTTTGGTGTTTTTTTAGTTATTGATACATTCTGGCTATTAAGTCTCTGTGAGAAGAATAGCTGACAAAGATTTTCTTCCATTCTGTAAATTTTCTCTTCATGATCTTGTTTCCTTTGCTGTGACAGACAGTTTTTAATTTGATGCCATACCATTTACTAATGTTTAGACTTGTTTTCTGAGCTTTAGAAGTTCTATTGAGGAAGTTGTTGCCTGTGCCTCTATGCTGGAGTGTTGACCCTAGGTTTTCTTCTAGGACTTGCATAGTTTCTGGTCTAATTCCTGGATTTTGATCCTTTGGGGGTTGACTTTTGTGCAGGGTGAGAGATAAGGGTCTACTTTCATTCTTCTACATATGGATAATCAGTTTTCCCAGCACCATTTGTTGAAAATTGTCTTTTCTCCAATATGTTTTTGATATCTTTGTCAAGGTTCATATGACTGTAGATGTGTGGATTTTTAAATGTGTCTTCTATTCTCTACCACTGGTCTATATGTCTGTTCTTATGCCAGTACCATGCAGTTCTTGTTACTGTAGCCCTGTAGTGTAATCCAAAATCAGGTACTGTGATGCCTTCAGCATTGCTTTTCTCTCAGAATTGCTTTGGCTAATCTGGGTCTTACATTCTTCCATGTGAATTTTAGGACTTTTTTCCCCTAGTTCTGAGAAGAATGTCCTTGGTATTTTGATGGGTATTGGATTTAACCTGTAGGTTGCTTTTGGTAGTGTGGCCATTTTGACAACATTAATTCTGCCTATCCATGAACATGGGAGGTCTTTTCATCTTCTAAGGTCTTCTTCACTTTCTTTCTTCAGTGTTCTATAGTTTTAATTTTAGAGGTCTTTCACCTTGATTAGATTAATTCCCAAGGTATTTTTAGTCTATTGTGAATGGAATTTTTTCCCTGACTTATTCTTCAACAGATTCACTATTGTTACATCAATTTTTGTATGCTGATTTTGTTTCATGCTGTTTTGTTGAATTTGTTTATTAGTTTTAGAAGTCTTCAGGCATACATTTTTGAATCTTCTAGGTTTAAGATCTTATCATTGGGGGCTGGGGTTGTAGCTCAGTGGTGGAGCACTTGCCTAGCATATGTGAGGCACTGGGTTTGAGCCTAAGCATCACATAAAAAGAAAATAAAATGAAGGTATTGTGTTCATCTACAACTAAAAATGTTTTTCAAAAAGATGTTTTCATTGGAAAACAGTGATAATTTGATGTCTTTCTTATTTGTATCCCTCTTATTTCTTTCTCTTGCTTGATTGTTCTGTATCGTGAATCCCTGCCTGCAGAGAGACGCGACACGTAGGCTGATTAAAAGCTTTATTTACAGCATGGCCATCTCGTTAAGTTTTTCTTTGTTCTCCCCCTCAGGGGAGATAACTACAGGTTATATAGGGGAAAGCAACCAATCAGAGTACTGTCCATGCGGCCAGCGCATGGACATACAGTGCTATAGATAGAGAGCATATGTTGATCACGCGCAGGACATGCATCTTTAACAGCCAGTAATGGCTGCTTACTCAGAGATAAGCAACTAAAGGAATGTAACATGGCCATGCTAGCAGAGATAAGCAACTTAAGGAATGCAATGTGGCCGTGCTGGCACATTGCCAATCGCCATCTTGCAGGCTAAATAGAGGATGGGGTCCCGGGCACCCCGACAGCTCCCCCCTTTTTATTAATTAAATGGCGAGAGACCGTGCCTGTCTTAGGTGGAGGGGTCAACTCATATCCTTACCCGTCATCAAAGACTGTAGAGCATGCTACAGCTTCTGTCTTAGGTTGGTATATGGTCACCACCTTCCTTACCCATCATTGGCTACCGGTCCAGCATGCTAAGCCACATTTTGGGAGAACTGCCTGCCTCCACTGCCACTAGAGCCTGATGAATGGCATGTCGGTCCTGTTGCGTGGCATGCTTGAGGGCAGAAAGCCTTCGAAGGAGAGCAAGAAATCCTAACAGCAGTAAAATACAAAAATAACAGCTCCCGCCCAATGTTTTCCCCATTGAACAAGCGCATCAGAAACATTATATAGGGAGGGGATAAGACTTAAGGCATGAGTTTTAGTTTTGTTAATAGTAAGAATCTGACTGTGTAAAGATTGAGTCAGAAGATCAAACTCATGTGTCCAATGATCAGTTAACATATGAGATAACCTTTTAGACAGATTTGCTGCATAAGACAAGTTATCATAACGGGCATCAGTAATACAAAGCCCAACAGTACATGAGCACATCCCATCATCATCAACTGTTCGACGATGTCGAGTTGTTCCTGAACAAGGTCAACTCGTTGGTTGAGAATCATAAGTCCAGTTTTTAATTGTCCATTTAGCTGATTCTGTGTATACAAAGCCTGAGCAGTCGCAGGTGATAGATTATTTAGAGTTTGTGCAGTAGGAACCGAGGTAGTGAGAGCGACAGCAGCAGTCATAGCCGCAGCCACTGAAAAGGCTATTGCGGTTATAATGGCAGCTGTTATTCCGAAGTCCCTTCTTTGACGAGTCGCTACCGCTGTATGTGGAGAGCTGATGTCAACAGGAACTGGAATATACTGAGGTATACGTAGTATAATAGCCGTATTGTAGTTAGATGCATTCCAGCATTGAGAAATAAAACAATTATTATTGTTATCAGTGCAATTTAAAAGAACATTGCCATTGGTAGGATTAAGAGTGGTGAGAAGAAATAAAACGGGGGAATAACACACACAGGTGTGGGAGCAAAACTAATATTCCTTTTATTATCCTTATTCCAATCAACCTTTACACTACTCTCCCACCTTCTAATATTATCTTCAATCGTAGCTTGAAAGTTACTGTACCATGGTCCATGAGTAAAATTATAACTAAAACTAGTATAACGAATTTGACCCCCTCTCAAAAAGGTCATAGGGGCCACGTTGATACAAGCATTACTACCACATAAGGCCCAAACGGAAAAGGGGTTTTGGGGGCCAGCCAAAACGTTAAAATTTAGTATAGTGAAATTACTGCTAGGCCAAGTTGCGGTTTCTGTAGTTCCTGGCCCCTTATAAGAGAAAGAGGACACACATCGAACAAAATACCAGTCAACACAGGAGTACCATATGTGAGGCCACTGAGGTCGCCGACTTTCACAGTTAAATAACCAAGGCTGCTGAGGACAATCCTTGGTGGTAATTCTGGGCGTAATGCCTTGTAAAGCAAGTATATCTCCCCAACCACCGGAGTACAATTGACTGATTTTAGAAGGTGGTCTCTTGTCTTTGTTAGACATGTGACCTACAGTATGATTTTTTAAAGTCACACATGGTGCCGGACCAAAACATAAAGTTCCCTCTAGATTTATAACAAAGGTCCAGCTAACTTGTTCTTCTAAAGGCTCAAATGGCACCGAAGGAAAGCCTGTAGTCTCATTAGTAGAGAATATCACGGGATATACCCTGGAAGTATTAGTTAAAGGTAAAGGGTAAGGCCAGGCTTTGAGGATACCCCACATGTGTTGTCCTGAAATAAGTGGAAATATAAAGAAGAGTATACTCACCTTACCTACCTTAGTCCACTTCATCTTGAGGTTTTGGTTTTTCCTTTTCCTTTTGTTCCCTGACGTCCACCTTTGGGGGGGACGTATCTATCCGTGTTAGTCGTTTCGGTACCCAAATTGGGGCTTGTTGGTCCTGTGGGAATATACAAACAGACCCTCGGACCCAACGTAACACGGGGTCCGATCCTTTCCAGCTTCCTGTAAGAATATCCTTCCATAGTACATAATGTTTAGGAGTCTGGTTAGGAGAACTATGACGGTCAGCGGCTGAGCGTCCGTCATTATCTACATTCAAAAAATTTAAAATAAAAAGAATAAGGTTAAGTTTATCTTTGGGGGATCTGAAGGATACTCCTGTTCCCCTTTTTTGTTTTTGTAAATAATTTTTTAGAGTAAGATTAGTTCTTTCAATAATGCCTTGACCTTGGGGGTTGTAAGGGATACGTGTAATTAATTGAATGTTAAATTTTTTTGCAAATTGTAGAAAGCTTTTTGAAGTATATGCTGGCCCATTATCTGTTTTTATGGTTTTAGGAATGCCCCAAGTGGCAAAGGCTTGTAGACAGTGTTGAATAACATTTTTAACTTTTTCTCCTGTATGAGGGGAAGCCATGATAACTCCGGAACAAGTATCAACAGAAACATGTACATATTTAAGATTTCCAAATTCAAGAATATGAGTAACGTCCATTTGCCATATATGAATAGGCAGTAACCCTCGGGGATTGACTCCAAAAGACTGAACAGGAATAAGTGGTGCACAATGATGACAATTTTTAACTATTTGTCGGGCGAGTATTTTTGAAATTTGAAATTTTCTACTTAAAGTGGTGGAGTTAACATGGAATTTGTCATGAAAAGCCTGTGCTTGTTCCTCAACAGAAAAAATAAACTCAGTACGAGTAGCTTGATCTGCTAAATCATTGCCTTTAGTTAGCGGACCTGGAAGGTTACTGTGGGCCCTGATATGTCCCACATAGAAAGGATGATGTCGTTTGAGGATTAAATTTTGTAACGTTTTAAAATAGCTGGCTATAGACGATGATGAGGAAATGTAAGGTACTATTTCCAATACTGATAGAGAATTGACCACGTAATTGCTATCAGTAAGTAAATTGAAAGGTTTATTCTGTAAAAGTTCAAATGCTAAAATGACTGCAGTTAATTCTGTGACTTGAGCAGAGCATGGTTGAATAATAATAGTATGAATGTCATCGTTAATAACAACAGAACCTGTTCCATTTTTTGACCCATCAGTAAATACCGTATCACAATTTTTTAAAGGAGATATTCTTGTTACCTTAGGGAAAATAATGGGCACATTTTTACAGAATTGAATCCAAGGATGTTTAGGATAATGATTGTCAAGGTTAGCATTAGTAGAACAGGGAAGAACGGCCCAATCAGAGTTATTATTTATGAGCCAAGTTAGTTGTTCTGTTGTATAGGGAGTGATAATTTTTTCAGGATGACAGCCTAAGGTGGAAGCACAGACGTTAAGACCTTTAAGGATAAGTTGAGCAACTACTGTCGGATAAGGCTGTAATATTTTTGATGGCGAGCTTACTAAA
The DNA here is from genome assembly GCA_020662805.1 of Glaucomys volans. Taxonomy (NCBI): domain Eukaryota; kingdom Metazoa; phylum Chordata; class Mammalia; order Rodentia; family Sciuridae; genus Glaucomys; species Glaucomys volans. The sequence continues at coordinate 46,780 of JAJEJO010053183.1, read as the reverse complement.
TTAATATTTTGTAATGGCCCGCCTTGCCATATAATAGCTGAGGGACTATGACTTTCTGGAAGAATGATTAAATATATTGGCAGAGCAGGATCACGTCGAACAATCTGACATGACTCTAAACGTTGCTGTACCAGAGAAATAGCTTGTCTGGCTTCTGTTGTTAACGTTCTGGTTGAATTTAAATCAGAATCGCCCTTAAGAATGTCAAATAAAGGCTTTAATTCTCCTGTAGATATTTTTAGATACGGTCTAATCCAATTAATATCACCTAACAACTTTTGGAAATCGTTTAAAGTTTGCAAATGATCTACTCTGATGGTAAGTTTTAAAGGCTGTACTGTAGTAGCAGATAGCTTTGTGCCCAAATAACTTTGCAGTTCTCCTGTTTGTATTTTCTCAGGAGCTATAGTTAATCCCCAGGCCTTTAATTCCTTGGTCATGAAGACCAAAGCGTTTTCCAACACTAACTTGTTTTCGTGGCACAGGAGAATATCATCCATGTAATGATAAATTAGCATATTGGGGTAGTTATGGCGGGTTGAAGCAAGAGCTTTATCCACATATATTTGACATAAAGTAGGGCTGTTAGTCATGCCCTGGGGCAACACTGTCCACTCATACCTTTGATCAGGTTTAGCATGATTTATGGCAGGCAGAGTGAAAGCAAATCTCCAACAATCAGTCTTATATAATGGTATAGAAAAGAAACAATCTTTTAAATCCACTATGATAGTGGGCCAATTTTTTGGCAAGGCTGACACCAGAGGCAGTCCACGCTGAATGGGCCCCATGGAATACATTTGATCATTGACGGCTCTGAGATCATGCAATAACCTCCATTTGCCTGACTTCTTTTTTATCACAAAAATAGGAGTATTCCAAGGGGAAGTAGACGGTTGTAGGTGGCCTGCGTCTAATTGTTCTTTAACCAGATTATGAGCAGCCTCTAGTTTTTCTTTGGTTAGGGTTGATAAGACTTTACATAGAGCTTTTGTACACAGGGCATTGTTACAGTAGTTAGACATCATGGACCTTTTTATAAAAGATTATTTTACAGTTAAGAAGTTATTAGAGACTTTTAATTTTAGGTATTATTGTTTTATTTATTATTGTTATTATTTTTAATGTTTTTTAAAATGTTATATTATTTTGTAACATTTACATATGTTGTTTTTAGAGTTTAAATAAGTATTAGTTAATATTATATATTATTAAGTTTAAAATATAGATTAATGAATGATAGAACTTTTAACTTCTCTTTTGTGTGTTAAAGTAGCAAAATGTTTTTATGTTTTATAATATAGACTTTTAAATAGATTATGTTTTCTTTGTACTGTAAAAATTATATATTTAAAATGTTACCTTGATGTAAGAGGACATTATATATCTTATTGATAATATTATATAAAATGATATAGGTAAACTTTACTAAAGTTTACTATTAATATAAGTTTAAAGATTATTATTACAGACAAGCTTAGTTTGAAGAATAGTAGCTAGATAAAGATATTGTTTTAAATTTTGTGTTTTAGAAGTTTGCATACCTAGAAAATATAAACACATTTAACATATAAAAAGGAGTAATAGCACAATTATTTTGATGTTGACTAAATTGAGTTTTTAGAAAAATCAGGCTATGAAATATAGTATGACATTTTAACATCTGTTGATTAACCATATTATTAAAAAAAACAAGTTATAAGATTGATTGTTTTTAGGAATAGAATTTAAGAGAACTGATGTTTAGGGTAATTTAGTATTTATTTGAGATTTTTGAACAGGAACACATCTTAATTTTTTAGAACTCAGTTTTTCCAAGTAATAAAACCTGACAAATAGAAGAAAATTATCTTGATGGGGCAAATCAACATTTTAGATTTTGCTTTATATGAGTTCATTAAAGTTTACATAAATCTGTGTTAATTACCGTCAATTTAATCACAAACACAAAGTTTGTGAAATTTACCCTTTACTTTTTATTACCTATTTAGATTTTTTTTTAACTTAGGCCTCTTTTAACACTTATTTAGACCCTCTTTTACTTACTAAAAACTTTTACTTGCACAAATCTTTACTTATAAACTTTTTTTTTTATTCCAAGCCTTATATCTAAATTTTTATCACCAGCTTTATGTCTAATTTTTCATCTTAAACCCTTTTTAAACTCTTTTTCTTTAAACTTTCTTATATTTTCTTTTGTCTTTCACTAAATATATTTTTATGTTTAGAACCTTTTATATATTTTTTCTTACCTGTTAGCTTCATTCTTTGTTCACATTTTGAAATCATTCTTGTGAAACTTTGAACTTAAATTACTTCATTTTAATAAAATGAAATATTTTGTTAGTTTAGTACCTTGATTGAAACACAGTTGAAACTTTTGGATTTCTCTGTAAATAGAAATATACTTGTTAGGAGTTAACTTTAACCTTGTCTTTAGTGACGATATAAAGTAATTTATTAATCTAGGAAAAACACCAGCAACGTTTAAGCATGTAGTCCTGGAATGTAAGGAGTTAAGAATTTAACAGTTAGTATTTTAACCTTATAAATTGAGCAGATCTCTTTAATACACATATTTAATTAACCTCTTGTATATTAAAACCAATTTACTTATTTTTTTGTAAGAACAATTATATTAGACAAGCATATTGAATAGTGTTTGCTTTCTCCTCTGTTGAAGAAAAATCCTAGAAAGAAAGGACATTAGGCATTTCATAATAAATAGTACTATTAACACTTTGAAGAACCTGTGAGTAAAGTAATGTTAAGACATTAGATTTTTACTTATTTAGTTGGTTTAAATTGAACCTTTTAAATCACGTGAATCAAAGATTGGATCCAAATCTGAATTTAATTGAGAGCTCTCTTTATATTAGTTTGATACCATGTACATGGTTTGACATATGACAGAAAGACAAATGAAAATACAAAACACACAAACACACACACAAAGAAAAATCTATGTGCTCAGAAGATACAGAATTTAAACAAAAAGTAAGTCCTGTAAAAGAGACACAGCCATTAAGGATCTAAAACAGCATGAGAAAAAATCATCTCTTTGTGCAGCAGCTTCCTACACATTCCAAAGTGGACTTTCAAGGTCAGGCCAGGAATGTTGTTGTTCAGGGCTTTTTAACCCCTGTAGTAACTTTAGATATAGAGCTTTTAATGAATGAGAATTCTCCATGATAATGCGGAAAGTCCCCCTTTTATTAACAGTATGTAACCCTTTCAGTACTGATAGCTTTTATTATTTTACACTGATTTAGGATTTATTACTTTACATTGATTTATATTACATTGATTTATTATTATTATATTAAAGGAGTCCCATTGGCTTTTAACAAAGCCCTTAAAGGACCTTCCACGCAAACTCTAGACATTTCCGAGCCCATAATTTATTTAATAAGTGGCCGCCTTCCGCGTGCCTAAATTTTCCTATTTTTTGGACCGCCTTCCGCTTAGTCCCTTTACTTTTATTGGACCGCCTTTCGCTTAGTCCCTTTACTCTTTTACCGGCCGTTTTTCCTTTTTTCTTCCCTTTTAAACTTATTTACAGGTTATTTATATATATACTACTTACATATCCCGGGTTTCGGCACCACTTATCGTGAATCCCTGCCCGCAGAGAGACGCGACACGTAGGCTGATTAAAAGCTTTATTTACAGCATGGCCATCTCGTTAAGTTTTTCTTTGTTCTCCCCCTCAGGGGAGATAACTACAGGTAATATAGGGGAAAGCAACCAATCAGAGTACTGTCCATGCGGCCAGCGCATGGACATACAGTGCTATAGATAGAGAGCATACGTTGATCACGCGCAGGACATGCATCTTTAACAGCCAGTAATGGCTGCTTTCTCAGAGATAAGCAACTAAAGGAATGTAACATGGCCGTGCTAGCAGAGATAAGCAACTTAAGGAATGCAACGTGGCCATGCTGGCACATTGCCAATCGCCATCTTGCAGGCTAAATAGAGGATGGGGTCCCGGGCACCCCGACAGTTCTGGATAAAATTTCCAGTACACTGTTGAACAGGTGAAGTGAGAGTGAACATCATTGTCTAATTTCTAATTTTAAAGGAAATGCTTTCAGTTTTAGCCCAATTAGTATGATGTTGATTATGGACTTGTATATAGCCTTTGTTATGTTGACGTATGACCCTTGTATGTTTAATTGGTTCAGGGCTTTTACTATGAAGGGATGTTGAATTTTATCAAGTGCTTTTACTGTATTTATGGAGATGATCATACAATTTTTATCCTTCAGTCTATGTGATATATTACATCATTGATTTATATATGTTGACCTATCCTTGTATCCCTGGAATGAAACTAACTTCATCATGATGCGCAATCTTCTTCATGTGTTTCTGAACAAGGTTTTCTAATATTTTATTATGCATTTTTGCATCTGTGCTCATCAGGGATATTGGCCTGTAGTTTTCTTTCCTTGGTATGTCCCTATATGGTTTTGGTATCTGGGTGATACTTGTTTCAGAGAATGAATTTAGAAGGATTCCTTCACTTTTTATTTCAAGGAATAAGTTGAGGAATATTGGCACTGGTTCTTTAAAGTTATGGTAGAATTCAGCAGAAAATCCATCTGGTCCTGGACTTTTCTTTGTTGGAAGATTTTTTATTACTACTTCTATCTCAATTGGTTTTCATTGGTCTGTTTAGGTTTTATATATCCTCTTGGTTCAATTGTGTTATGTCACATGCATATATAAATTTGTCCATTTCTTCTATATTTTCCAATTTATTGAATATAAACTTTCAAAATAGTCCTTAAACATCCTCTGGATTTCAGTGATGTCTGTGATGATATCACGTTTTATAAGTCTAAATTTATTAAGACTTTGGGTCTTTTCTTTCTTTTGGTTAGTCTGTATAAGGGTTTATCAATCTTGTTTATCTTTTTGAAAAACCAACTCTGTTACACTGATCCTTTTTTGTTTTTTATTTTATATTTCATTAATTTTGGCTTTGATCTTAAAAATTTCTTTCCTTCTAATGGTTTTGGAATTGGTTTGTTGTTGGTTTTCTAGGACCTTGAGATGCAGCATTAGGTTATTTATTTGGAATTTTTTTTTTAATGTAGGCACTCATGGCTATAATCTTCCCTCTTAAAGTGGCATCACAGTTTCCTAGGGATTCTGACATTTTGTATCTCTATTCTCATTTGATTCTAAGAAATTTGAAACTTTCTCCTTGATTTATTCTATGATCCATTTGTTGTTCAAAAATATATTGTTCATCAAGAGCCTAGGCATTAGACCAGAGACCTGTGTCTACTAGAAGAAAAGGTAGGCCCAAGTCTCCATCATTTCGACTTAGGAACCAACAAGAATCCTAAAGTGCAAGAAGTAAAATCAAGAATCAATAAATGGGATGCTATCAGACTAAAAAGCTTCTTCATAGCAAAGGAAACAATCAAGAATGTGAGAGAGAGCCTACAGAGTGGGAGAAAACCTTTACCACCTGCACCTCAGATAGAACATTAATCTCCAGGATATATAAAGAACTCAAAAAATTTAACACCAAAACCCCCAAATAACCCAATAAATAAACAGGCAAAGGAACTGAGAAGACACTTCTTGGAAAAAGGAATATGATTGGTCAACAGACATATGAAAAAATGTTCAACATCTCTAGCAATTACAGAAATGCAAATTAAAACTACACTAACATTCCATCTCACTCATCAGAATGTCTATTATCAAGAATACAAGTAACAATAAATATTGGTGAGGATGTGGGTAAAAGGTACACTCATATATTGCTGGTGGGACTGCAATCGGTACAATCACCCTGAAAAACAGTATGGAGATTTGTCAGAAAACTTAGAATGAAACCACCATTTGACCCAGTTATCCCACTCCTTGGTATATATCCAAAGGTTTTAAAATCAGCATACCACAGTGATGCAGCCACATTAATATTTAGGGCAACTTGATTGACAATAGCTAAGCTATGGAATCAACCTAGGTGCCTTTCAGCAGATGAATGAATAAAGAAAATATGGCACATATACACAATGGAATATTACTCAGTCATGAAGAAGAATGAAATTATGGCATTTGTCAGTAAATGGATGGCACTGGAGACTATCATGCTAAGTGAAATAAGTCAATCCCAAAAATCCAAAGGCTGAATGTTCTCTCTGATATATGGAAGCTAACACACAATAAGGGGGTGGGGGAGAATAGAACTTCATTGGATTAAAAGAAGGGGACTGAAGGGAAGGGAGAGGGAATGGGAATAAGAAAGACAGTAGCATGCATGAGGCATAACTTCCTATGTCCATAAATGAATATATGACTACTGTAACTCCTCATCAGGTACAACCACAAGAATGGAATCCTAATTAGAATAAGTTATACTCCATGTATGTATAATACATCAAAACACACTCCACTGTCATGTATGTCTTAAAAGAACAAATAAAAAAGTGCATTGTTCTATCTCCATGTTTTTATATGGTATCTGTAGTTTTCCTTCTTGATGATTTCTAATTTCATTTCATCTGATAAAATGCAAGGAATTATATAGACTTTTTTTGTGTTTGCTAAGACTAGCTTTGTGACCTAGAATAGAGTCTAGTTTGGAGGAAGTTCATGAGCACTTGATGATAAAGTGAATTTTGCTGTTGTCAATTTTATTACCCAATTTGTTTAAATGCCGCTTTGCCATTTTGGCAGCTGCTTGAGAACAGGGGCTATTTTTAATTTGTCCCTAAGTTCCTAGGTCTTAGAATAATGTCTGACACAGTAGGTGCACTGTAGATTCTTATTGAATGAGTAAATGTGAAGTATAAGATGTGAAAAATGCAAATGTCAAAAATGGCCATGGAAGTAATAATGAATTTAAAGAACGCAAATAAGGAACTTTAGCACATAAAATAAACCATAAAAACCAACTATAAATTCTAGAACTAAGTATCACAATATCTAAAGTGAAAAACTCTAGACAGTTTTTTAAAAAATTTTTTTTAGATGTTGATAGACCTTTATTTTGTTTATTTGTCTGTGGTGCTGAGGATTGAACCCAGTGCCTCACAAATGCTAGGTAAGCACTCTTTCTCTAAGCCACAACCCCAGCCCTATGACAGTTTTAATAACAGATTGCAGATGACAGAGATGCGTGGCCTTGGAGATAGATCAGTAGAAAGAATCCATTCTGATAAACTAAGAGGAACAAAAAGAACAGAACCTCAGTGTTCTGTAGGACAATATAAAACATTCTATCACATGTGTTTTGAATGCCAGGATAAGATAGAGAAAGCATGCAAGAAAAATTATCTGTTAAAATGGCTTAAAATTCCCCGAACTTTGGGGAAAGATATAATTTCTAAATTTAATGGAGGTCATTGAACCAAAAGGAGGATCAATACCAAAGAAAAGTACATCTCTTTCTACCTAAGGGAGATTAATGGAGTAGAGGATGTGAATAGGAGGGGAGGAAGGAGGGATGGGAAAAGAGGAAGGATAGAATGACATTGACCAAAATCTCCTATGTACATATATGAATATGTCACAGTGAATCTCATATTCATGTATGTATGTAAAGCAATAATTAAAAAAACTAAATAAATTGAAGGAAGACTGGCAGAGGGGGAGGGAAAGGGGAAGCACTGGTGACTAACATGGAGCAAATTATATTTCATGACTATGTCCAAATGATGCCCAGTATTATGGATAACTATAATGCACTAATAAAAACATTAAAAAGCAAACTACATCTAGGTACATTTTAGTCAAACCATCCATAAATGCATTCTACTCTCATATGTAACTAATGAGAACAAATAAAAAATTAAAAAAACCCCAAATACAAAACTGTCCATATAGTAGGACATTAAGAGGAATTTCCACCGCGTTCTCATCAAGATCAACAGAAGTAGGACGCACTGGGTTCCATCCTCAGCACCACATAGAAATAAATACCATGGGAGGTATAAAAAGTAAATAATGGTATTTATTTCTATGTGGTGCTGAGGATGGAACCCAGTGCCTCACATGTGCTAGGCAAGCACTCTACCACTGAGCCACAACCCCAGTCCCCATATAAGGATACTTTGAAAGCCATGAAAGCTAAAAGAATTCATCAATAAATGTGTACTAAAGGAAATGCTAAGGGAAGTCTTTCAATCTGAAGAAAAATGGCTTTTCCCTAAAAAATAGAGAAAGAAATAATGATGCTTCTTCTTTAGAGGGAAGCCTTAATCTTTACCTTGAAATGAAGGATGCTATAAGTGGTAAATGTGTACATAAATATTACATAATAGTTATTTGCTCTTAATTTTTTGATAATAATATGACTTTTGTTACATTTATGTATAATAAGCAGACAGTGAAAAGTTAAAGATCCATATTGTAATCTCTAGGATTATCACTAAAAGTGATGCAAAGTGTCACAGGCAAAAAGATAAGAGATACATTCAAGTTGAATTTTTAAAAATATTTGTTTAGCCCAGGCAGGAAAAGATAAACATGGAACAAAATGAATAGATGGTGAAAGGATAGATCTGAATTCTACCTTATAAAAAGTCTATTCAGCATGAATTGGCTAAAAGTGGGATTAGTAAAAGGTGCATAATGAGCTGTGCAATCAAAGGCATGAGAAAGTGGGGGCTGGGTGCAGCTCAGTGGCAGAACACAAGGTCCTGGGCTCAGTCTCCATCACCCCTCCCACACACATGCACACACGAAGTGAAAATGGTTTTATTAATAACAGACAATGGACAGAGAAAGGCAAAGAGTATCACTTGTGATCAAATGTGATTTAAGTGTCAATTGATCAGGAAACATAAAATTCACACGTGTTTCCACCAAATAAGAGAGCTTTGAAATATGTCAAACAAAAATTGACAGAATAAAGGGAGCAAGAGACATTTCCACAATTAGAGTTGGAAGTTTTAACACTCCAGCCTCAGCAATTGATACAACTAGACAAGAAATCAGTAAATACATAGAAGACCTGTATGATGCCATCAGTCATCTTTATTTCGTTGATATTTATAGACTACTTTACTCAGTGACTGCAGAATATCAGTGCTTTATAACAGCCTATGTAGATCAGATGCTGGAACATAAAACAAGTCTCCATAAATTTAGAAAGACAGAAATATGACATTGTAAGTTGTCTTAGTACAGAGTGAAATTCCATTAGAAACTAATTATAGTATATATCCAAATATTTGGAAATTTCACATTACACTCCCCTGAACCCATGGGTCAAGGCAGAAATAACAAAGAAACAAAAAGTATTTCAGACAAAATGATATAATAAAACTTACCAAAATCAGTGGGATACTGATAAAAAAGTGATTATAAGAAAAGTTATTGCTTTAAATGTTTACATTGCAAAGAAGGAAAAATATAAAATCAATAAAGTAATGTCACAACTAAACAAGTGTGGTGGAGGCATGTTCTTAAAACTCGTTTTCCAGGGCTTTGAGGTAGACATCAGAGTTGGCTTGCAGCCTACTGAAACACCTACAGAGTCAGAGAAACCGAGCAGGCAGCTAGGGGCTTTGCTTAGAGGGACCCATGAGTGACCACAGGCACACTGGGAAGAGTACAGATCTTTGCAAGAGGGGGGGGTCCCAATCCTACATCTGCAGAGAGGTGAGGTGGGGCTCCCAGCTACAGGACTCAGAGGTGCTGCGGAGGTGCTGGCGACTTTGGGAGAGGGAGGGACTCTGCTGGAAGGGCGGAAAGAGACTCCTTGTTCCCAGCGTGGGAGGCTCAGGAGGGAGTCATCAAGTTGTGGGGATTATATTAGGGAGGGGAAATGCAAATCTGCAGATGGGAAAGAGAGGAGAGGAAGACTCTTACATCTTTGATTCTGATTCCTGTGGATTTGGATAGTGAAGAAGTCTGGACTTCTTGAGGGTAGTTGGGGGATGTTTCAAGCAGCTGTGACAAAAAGACCTGACAAGAACAATTTTAGGGGAGGAAAAATTTATTTCAGGGTTCGTGGTTTCAGAGGTTTCAGTCCATAGACAGCCAGCTCCATTCCTCAGGGCTCAAGGTGAGGCAGAACATCATGGTGGAAGAGTCTGATAGAAGGAAGCAGCTCACATGATGATCGGGAAGGAGGGAGATAGAAAGAGAGAGAGAGAGAGAGAGAGAGAGAGAGAGAGAGAGAGAGAGAGAGAGAACACTCACCAGAAACAAAATATATACCCCAAAAATATATACCCCAAAGTCATGCCCCCAATGATGCTACCCACCTTCAGTTACCACTCAGTTAATCCCCAACAGGGGGTTAATTCACTGACTGGGTTAAGGCTCTCACAACCCAATCATTTCTTCTCTGAACCTTCTTGCACTGTCTCATATGGGAACTTTTGGGGGACATAACAGCAGATGAAGGCAGATTTGAGGAGGGAAGGGCTCCTGGCTTCAGAGTCGTAGTTGGTAGAGGGAGGAAGAGTGTAGCCACTGTTACGGTCCTATGGCCTGGAGAAGCATCAGTTCAGATGAAAAAGGATATCACAAAAGAGGTGATGGGGTGTACTGAGGCATTCACAGTGATTGCCTAGTCAGGTAGGGAGCAGAGGTGTAGAGGGTGCTCCTTTTGGAGAAATGGGAACAAGTTTCTGGCTCCTGGAGTAGTTGAACGTGGGGGGAAGGTAATGAGGCTCTTGCCCTGTGTGGGACCAAGTTGTCTGGCACCAACATCCCTTTCTCCCCTTTGTCCTCACAGGCTGCAGCCACCCTCAGCTCACACTCTGTTGGAACATGCTCCCTCCCACCAGGTCCCCTGCCATGGTGCTGGCGATGCTGCAGGACTGGTGCCAGTGGATGGGCGTGAACGCGCAGTGCTCACTGCTCATCCTGGGCATCCCTGACGACTGCCAGGAACATGAATTCCAGGAGGCCATGCAGGCTGCCCTGTGGCCCCTGGGCAGGTACCGAGTGCTGGGCAAGGTCTTGAGGAAGGAGCTCGGGGCCAGGGTGGCCTTGGTCGAATTCCCTGGCAGCTTAAACAGAAGCTTGATTCCCCAGCAAATGCCAGGCAAGGGGGGACCATGGACTGTGGTCACAAAGGATATGTGTGCTCCCCAGCTAGCAGATGAGGTCAGGGAAGGACCCCAGAAGGGCAGTGGCATGAGGTCAGACGTCTCCAGCAGGAGCTGGGTGCAGGCCCAGGAGGGCAGTGGTGACATTCTCCAGCCCACCCCGCCTGCTTCTGCCTACCTTTGGTATCCAGCAGGTGGTCGTTGGAAACAGGCTCGACTGAGCAGGAATTCCATCTGCTCATGCCATGGGGGTAGGAAGGCAGGCAGAGAGAGTTGCCCACCACCCTGAGTCTGAGACAGCTGGGAGGAGGCCCACCCTTGGGTCCTGGGAGCAGCACTGAGCCATGAATATGAGGGTTTCAATGGAGCCAGGAAGGGGTCCCTTCCTTCTCTCAGTCCTTCCCGCCTCCTGAGTCCATGGCACTAGTGATCCAGAAATTGAGTGGCCCCGGGGTTCACTCAGAGCCCCCAGAGTCTGTAGGGCATACGGCCAGCGCCCACAGGTGCACAACAGATCCAAGCAGCCTTGCTCGGCCATGGGCCTCCTTCCTCTCACCATCAGTCGGCAGCAGCTGCCCCGTTTGCAGCAAGGAGCCTTTGCCCCCACCCCGAGACTGTACTTGGTGTTCCCAGGATGATGCCTCCTTGGCCCAGAGCCAAGTGCATCTTCTGTTGTTGGAGGCCATCAACCTTGTCAGGAGACAGCCCCTGGCAAATGCCTCCCTGTGTCTGCTTCCTCCACCTCCTGGGGCTCCCTCTGCACAGTCAGCCCTGGGGCCCTGCAGCCTCAGGCTATGTCACTTGTCTCTGGATTTTCCCGAGAGACCTCAGGATGTGAGTAGCTGTCCTCAGGCCGGACTCAGTGTCCATCCTCCCCTGACGTGAGTGTGGGGAGAGGAGGATCTTCTGTTTCTCAGTTATTCAAGGGGGAGGCCTGGAATTCACAGTGCCCTAGCTCAGAGGGCAGTGGCCCACTGAGCCCACCTAGCACCATTCTGATCTGGACAGAGACTTCCCTTTGCATGCCACCATCATGCCCACAGAGGGCCTGAGTGTCCTCTTTCTGTATCAGGGCTCAGGACTGCTGAGACCATCCAGGGGTCCCCTCTCTCCTCCCCTACACAGACTCCAGTTTCTCCTCTGTCTCCTTCTATTAAACAAAATGGAAAACACAATATTACTTTAACAGGAATTCCATCAGATGTCTGTGGAATGATTATAGATGGTTGACATCATTAGTCCTTAGGGGAGTTCAAACTGAAACCACAATGAGATACCAGCTCACACCCACCAAAGACTCATGTGCTGAAGGCTTGGTCCCCAGTAGAGCAATGTTCAGAGGTGAGGTTTTTGGGAAGTGATTGAATCATGAGGGCTCTGATGTCATCAATAGATGAACCCATTGCTGAATTCATAATTGAATGCATTATTGGGAGGTGATAGGAAATGTAGCAGGTAGGGCCTCTCTGGAGGAAGTAAGGCACTGGGGCATTCCCCAGAAGGATGTATCTTGTCTCTGGCCCTTTCCTCTTTTTCTCTCTCTGCATCCCAGCTGCCACGAGTTGGTGGCTCTACCACACTGCCCTCCCTCTCTGTCATGGTTACTTTGCCTCAACACAGGAGGCCAGCTGACCATTGCCTGAAATCTCTGAAGTAACAAGCTAAAATAACACTTTTCTCCTTTAAGTTGCTTTTCTCAGGTACTTTGTCACAGTGACAAAAAATCAAATGCTATTAAAAATAAAAGCACACCAAACTAAAAATTCCTTTAAAATTAATTGTGCATATAGGAGAACAGTTCAAAACCAGGAGCCCTCAAATCAACAAGAATAAGAGAAAAGTCACTGGCATGGAGCTGCACACTAGCTAATAAAGCAAAAATGCAAGAGGTGTCTCACCTTTACAATGATTGGTTATTGCAATGGAGGTTTTCATATAGCAGAGGATTATTTAAAACTGATCATCTTATACCATTTTTGGAAACTGGTTTAAGTTTTGTTTCTGATTTATCAGAGACATTTATAACAAATAATCTAAGTTAAGTTTGACTTGCATGTTCTTACTGTTTTTGACTGCTCCGGGTAGTTTTAAGTATGGTCTCAATTTAATTTTTTTAATGATACCCAAGATAAATGAAAACATATGTCCACACAAAATCTTGTACAGAAGTATTCCCAAGTAGTGTTGTTCATAAAAGTCAATAGTCAAAAAGTAAAAACAACCCAAATATCTATCAACTGATGAACCATTTAACAAAATGTGGTATTTCTATACAATGAAGTATTATTGAGACATAAAGAAGAATGAAGTTCTTACCCATGTTAGAACACTATATACCAAAACATTGTGCTTAATGAAAGAAGCCAGACAGAAAATGCAGCTTCTCATATCTGTAGATGCTGTTAAGTTTTGGATATGAAATAGTGCCTGGAGACCCATATGTTAAATACTTTGTCCGCATTGCAGCAATGTCCAGAGGTGGGGATTTGGGGAATGACTGGATCCTGGGGGGGGGGTCTAACTGTATCAGTGGATTTATCCATTGATAGGTGAATGGATTACTGGGTGGTGGTGGAAACTCTAGGCAGGTGGGGCATGACTGGGAATCTGGTTATTTCATTTGTTACCAAAGAGTGGGACTTAAGTTTAAAAGTGCCCTACCTTCCAGGAGATGACCAGATGCCTCACTGACATCTCAGGGTGGCTGCAGGGTAGGGCCAGTCTCTGTAGCAGTAGCTGGGCTCCTGAGAGGAAGGAAGCAGCCAATACTCCACACTCCAGGAGCCCACAGTTTCCCATAGGAGAGGTCGAGGAATGCTTACCATCACACTGCCATGGATAGTGGTGGCAGGGACACCTCCCTCTCCCTTCCTTTCTTTTCCCAGACCCTTGGCTTTTGAAGGTCCTCACTAAGCCCTTACTACTTTCTGGGCAACCATTTGAGACATTGTGTGCACTGGGGCTTTTTGTGCCTGTGGAGGCCACACCCCCTGGTGAGGTGGGCATGAGGCACTTGGGATGGCATGCGTTCTGCCTGGGGTTGGGGAGAATTGGACTAGATTGGGAGCAACTTGGAAGACACAGAACTCAGTCTGGGGGAATCCACGGGATCCCTGGATGAGAGCATTCTGAACTTGGTCTTATGCCCAGCCAGGGCTAAAGGGCAGAGGGCTCGGGAGAATAACGTTGACAGTAGCAACAGCAGCACCTGGGCAAAGAGGACAGGAGTGCTGGAAACACAAGGAAAGGGTGGTAGTGGGTATAAGGCTGGATATGGGCACCGAGAGTTAAGGGTTTTTCATAACAGGGGCAGAGGTTGGGGGTGGCAGAGAGAGCTAGCTGTCTCTAAATATGCGGTGGAAGCGCAGTGTGTGGAAAAGTACACCAGAGTGGTCTGCACCAGGAAGGAGGCCGCCAGCTCCAGTTGTTGCTAAGGGAACCGCTGCAATCATAAGCCAAGAGCGGCTAGAAAGCAATTTAGAAGGGTTGAGAGTTTTTGAGACTAGAGCAGAGAATAATCCTCTGCTGAATGGAAAATGCAGTCTCCAAAGATAGCCTTCTCAGAGACACAGGGTTGCCTCCCGGGCTCACAGCCGTGACTTTGTAGTCACAATGGCAAAAGGGCCTTTGCAGATGTAATTAAGGTTAATTTAATTAGTCAGTTGTCTTTAACATCAGGAGTTATCTTGGATTCCCTGCTAGGTGTGCTGTAATCACATGGGCCTTTATAAGCAGAGCTTCCTCCCTGCTGGGGGCAGATGGGGGAGTCAGAGAGGTATGAAGGGTAAGAAGGATGCAGTGTGCCATTTCTGGCTTTGAGAGTGGGAAGAGGAACTTGCAAGGCGTGGAGAGCCATCCCCAGGCAAAGAAATGGGAACTGCAGTCCTACAGCCTCCAGGAACTCTGTGAACCCAGAAGCAGATTCTCCTCCAAAACTTCCCAGAGTTCAGCCAATGACACCCTGATTGCAGTCTTGTCAGCAGAGAATCCACATTAGCCAAGTCTGGACTCCTGGCCCAGGGCAGATGTGATATAACAAATGGGTGTTGCGCTAAGCTTCAGATTTAAAGTAATTGGTTATGTAAGGCTGGAGCAGGTAGATGACATGGAGTTACACTTTCAGTGTAGCTCCTTGTGGTGGGTGTGGTCATTCTCATTCCTACCAAGGCCATGAGGAATGTTGGGAGCTGGGTTCAGTGTCCCTCAGTCTCCTGGTTCTCTTTGGTCAGGTTCCAACTGGATTCCTGGCCCTGCTAACTACCATGGTTGCAATAATGCAACTCCAGAAGTTTGGTCTTTCTTTCCAAAGTCTCATTCTCTAAATTCACAAAAACAAAGTCATCTTATTCCTAGCAACACTTCTCAGCATCAGACATTACAAATTTAAATGGCTGTGAGCTTTCCAGTTGTAGAAGATTTTCAAGTTCTAGAAGACTTCTTTCATGTGCTTTGAACTCCCTTCCCCCTTCTTTTCCCTCCTCCTCCATATACTGCTTCTTCCTCTGTACTTTTGGTGCAAGGATTTTGGAATTGATTCTAAAACGTGTAGGTCCAGGTCATTCTTTCTATCTTGTGTCATCTGAGCACGTCCATCTTAAAAGAATGTGAGCCCAGCCCAGCATGCCCTCCTTCACCTCTGTGAGGCTCAGTGAAGAACTTCACAGCACAAGATCCATTTCTGAAAACATTGTCATGCATCTGGTGACAAAATGCAACACAACAAGGAATTGTAATATTTTCTCTGAAAATTTCTTCCAGTTACTTATTACCAGATAATTACCAAACAACAAAATTGGCTTTCTTGACATGAGTTCATAATTTCCCACCACATCTTTTTCCTTTATAATTTCTTTAACTTTTGTCATTTGCCAGTTGTTCAGGTTGAATTGTGTCTGAACCCCCAGTACCTCAGAGTGTGATCTTTATTTAGAGGTCCAGTCTTAACAGAGGTGATCAAGTTAACATGAGCTCATTAAGGTGGTCACTAATCTAACAGGATGGGAGTCCTTATAGGAAGACAAAATTGGAAACAAACACACACACACACATACACACACACACACATACACATACACACACATACACACACACACACACACACACACTCACACAGAATGCCAGATGAATATTGGAATTGTGCTATAGGGACCCATGAAAATACCAGAATCCAGGCAAGAAACCTGAAGCAGATCCTTCCATAAAAGCCTTCAGAGGCAACATGGTGGCCCTGCCAACACCTTGATCTTGAACTTCCACCCTCCAGAACTATGAGATCTAAATTCCTGTTGATTAAGCTGTCCAACTTGTGGCATTTTGTTATAGCAGCCCCAGCAGACTTGTACAACCATATGACTACATGAAGTTTTCAAGCTGAATTTACAAGTCCTTATTTGTGTTGCATTTATTAGCCTTTCCTATATAAGAACAAGAAAAGAGGATTATAAAAATTAGGGCATAGAAATAACTAATGCAAATATTTGGTGTTTTGCATGGAAAACAAAAATCTTCCCTGCTAGCCCTCTTAAATTTGCATTCTGTGGTAACTGCACCATCATCTCAAAGGAAGGAAAAAATATAACGTCATGTCTAAAAAGGCAAAGATCCCCCAGCCAAATACACTGTGAAATATTTTTTTCCTTCATTCCATTTTGGAACATCAAACTAAGCAATATTGACTTATCGGTCTTTTTTGAAGGTTTTTTTTTCAGTGCATACGTAACAGTGGGATTCATTTTGACATAATCATGCATGCATGGAATATAATTTGCTCCATTTGCTCCATTTCAGGCTCCAGTGCTTCCTCTTTCCCTCTCCTCCTCCCTCTCCCGTTCTCTTTCATCTACATAATTGCTCTTCTATTTATTTGTTGTTTTAATTGGTGCTTTATAGATATACATAATGTGAAACTTCCTGTGGTATACTCATATATGCATACAGCATAATTTGGTCAATTTGATTCTGCAGTTCCTCCCTTTTCCTATCCTTCCTCCCTGACTCTCAATCCCCTTCCTTTACTCCACAGAATTTCCCTCTATTTTTCTGAGATCCGCCCCTCTTTTTATTCCTTTTCTCTCTCTGGCTTCTGCATATGAGAGAAAATATTTGACCCTTGACTTTCTCAGTCTGGCTTATTTCACTCAGCATGATATTCTCTAGTTCCTCCCATTTACCAGCAAATGCCATAATTTCATTCTTCTATATGGCTATGAAAAAAACTCCATTGTGTATATATACACAGTTTATCCATTTGTCTGTAGACAAGTACTTGAACTGGTGCCATAACTTGACTATTGTGATTTTCTCTGCTATAAATTGTGTATGCATGTATCACTACAGTATGCTTTTAGTTCTTTTAGATAAATACCAGGAGTGGGATAGCTGGGGCATATTGTGATTCAGTTCCCAGTATTTTGAGGAGTCTACATACTGCTTTCCAAAGTGGTTGTATTAATTTGTAGTTGCACAAACTGTGATTGTTCCCCTTCCTCAACATCCTCACCATTTATTATTTGTATTCTTGTAACTGCAATGAGATGAAATCTGAATGTCATTTTGATTTGCAATTCTTTAATTGCTAGGGATGTTGAACATTTTTGTGTATTTTTTGACCATTTTTCTTGCTTCTTTTGAGAAATGTCTATTTAGTTCTTTTTTAGGCTCTCTCACCCTGTATAAAAGTCAAATCAAAGTGGATAAAAGACTTAAGAATTAGACCAGAAGCTTTGCAACTGCTAGAAGAAAACTTATGGCGAACACTTCAACATATTGGTGCAGTCACTGACTGCCTAAAAAAGACCTTGAAAGCTCAAGAAAGGAAACCAAGAATCATTAAATAGGACAGCATCAAATTAAAAAGCTTCTGCCCAACAAAGGAAAAGAGTGAAGAGTGAAGAGAGAGCCTAAACAATGGAAGAAAATCATTGCCTGTTACTTCTCCAACAGGGGATTAATTACCTAGAATTTATAAAGAACTCAAAAAAATTAGCACCAAAAAACTTACCAGTTTTTAATACCAGAAACTCTCAAACTTTTTGGTCTCAGCACCTCTTTGTACACTTAAAGTTTATTAAGGACCCTAAAAAGTTCCAGTTTTTGTGGGATGACATATGTAGCATGTGTATGAGTATAATTTTACTGTTTAAAGTAAAAATGAGAAATTTAAAAATAGGCATTCATTTATTTAAAGATGACAATAAAACATGATAACACAAATAAAATATCTTATGAAGAAAGTAAAAACTAAAAAACATAAAATGAAATTTTGCAAGAAGAGTGGCTTTGTTTAACGTTTTCGTGACTCTCTTTGATGTGCAGATATTCATGCTCACTTCTTACTTTGTTCTGCCATGTCATCATACTCGAGTAGCCTCCAGAAAGCTCTGTACCCCTGGGAAAATAAGAGGGAGCAAAAACCAAAAATGTCTTATTATCGTTAAGAGGAGAGATTTGAACTGTGGATTCTGCCTCAAAACTGGGAGGCCTCAAACCAACAATGATAAGACAAAAGTCACTGGCGTGGAGCTGCACACTGGCTAATAAAGGAAAATGAGGAAGGTGTTTCACCTTTACAATGATTGGTTAGTGCAATGGAGGTTTTCATATAGCAGAGGATTATTTAAAACTGATTATCTTACCATTTTTGGAAGCTGGTTTAAGTTTTGTTTCTGATTATCAGAGACATTTATAACAGATAATCTAAGTTAAGTTTGACTTGCATGTTTTCACTGGTTTTGCCTGCTCTGGTTCCCCAGACCCCCTTGAAAACTGCAGTGTCATTCCATACTTCTTGGGTCCTGTGGATGTGCATCTTTGCACTGACCTTAGTGATCATTGGCATTAATTGTGCATCTTGCATTTGTAGGTGCTTCACCAGTCCTGTGTGATGTTATTGCTCTTTGGCAAACAGCTGGGAGCAGCACGGTGAGTCACCAGAATGTCCAAAGCTCAAAAGTAAAATGGTGGTTTGACCAGTGCTATGGAGACACCTGAAAGTTAGGCCATATAGAGTCTTGCATTCATTAACAAACATTTCTGTTAGCTTCTACTTGCTACTTGTCATAAAAGTGACAAATTGGACAAGGTTACTTCAATCGGAAAAGTAAGAATTCATCATGGGGGTCAGAAAAAGACAAAACAGATCTGTCAGGGTGAATTTTTTCCAGGGAGTTTGATTCACAGAGAAAACCATCTCTTATGAGAATATCCAGAGGGTAACAAGGGAGGAGAACATTCCAGACAGGGCAAAGAGCATGCTCAGAAGCACATAGGCAGGAAAGGGCCTCCAGTATGTAGCACTCTGCTGGGCCAGTGCTGAGGACCTGAGAGAGGACCTGGGGACAACACCCTCAGAATCTCCTTTGAACTTTCGTAAATACAGAGTCTCTCTGTGTGATTCTGATATGGAGGGACACTTTAGAGCCAGTAAACTTGAGTCTAGTTCAGGGTTTAGAGTCACTGCCTGGGTTCTAAGCCCTGTTCCTCATTTACTAGCTTTATGACTCTGAGAAATGCTCTTTATTAAATCTTTTTGAACCTCGGTTTCTTCTTTTATAGAATGCCAACAATGTGGATATGTGATAGGAGTGCAGAGACGTCAGTAGACTAGTGAACATGCAGCACTCAGGGCATGGCACTTCCCGATGCCTACTGGCCACTGCCTGGGATGGAGTCCTCTTTAGTCTGTCCTTCATCTCCACAGGGCTGCCCTTGACAAGGAGCTGGGGGAACCCAAGAATCCTGCTCTGATCAATTAACTGGCTTTTTGGTTCCTGTGCATTTCGCTTCAATGAGCATCTTTCCCTGTCCCTCTGTGGGCCTCACTTTTCCTACTTGTAGAATGCCCATTACATAACGAGCTCCCCAGATGGAGCGGAAATGAAAGGAGACTGCAGGAGACTTTCCTGCACATCCTTGTGCCTATCCCTCTCTCAGTCCTTTTCATCGCGGCTGGGGTGGACTTCCACATGTCCCTAGCCTCACCCACACAGGGTGTGTGGTGCAGCTGTGAGAAGAAGCAGAAAGGCTTTCCCGAGGGCCACTGACAGTCCCGAGCCACTTGGCATGCAGGCTCTGTCTTACCACCCACTCTCCCTCCAGCTCCCTGTAGGGTGGGGACATGGCCATCTGAGACTCGAGGACCTGCGTGGCTGGTCGCTGTTTGGATATAGGCCAGCAGGCAGAGTCTGGAGAACTCTTGCAGGGAGACCCAGAGTGTGTGGGAGACCCAGCGAGTTCGTTATCTGCTCAAAGCACCAAGGCTCTGATGGACCTCAGGCCTGGATTCCCACTGAGCAAAGTGCTCCCCCACTGCATCTGGGTTCTCAATGGGCATAAGAAAATGCAGGTGCCAGGGCTTTGGCCCAGACCCCCAAGATTAGACTTGCAGTGGGCAGGGGCCAGAAGGCTACAATTTAGCCACTTGGTCAGGATCACACTGAAAAACACTTGTGCAAAACTGCCATTCCAGGGTTATTGGTGGCCCAGGCAAAGTTGAGAGGCTTTTGAAAGGTCCACACAGCCTTAGAATTGACCAAGACTACAAATTTCAAGTGTAATTTTGAACATATTTTTGTTGTTGTTTTTTACTGAATTCAAATCCTTGGGAATTAAAAATAGTGGCCTGGTAACCAGAAGCCATTCTTTTTAAAATTTGTTCTTTTAGTTATACCTGACAGTAGAATGTATTTTGCCATATCATATATACATGGAGTGTAACTTATTCTAGTTAGGATCCCATTCTTGTTGTTGAACATGATATGGAGTTTCACTGGTCATGTGTTCATATATGAACATAGAAAGTTAGAAGACACTCCAGATAACCATATGTGCTGGACACCTGCTGTGGATATTTGTGGTTTAGCATTGGGACAGAAATGCCCCAGCCTGTGGCTTAATCAGCAAAAAATATCATGTCATTGCCTGATGGATTCATTACTACTGAGTATATTCAGGAAGAGGGGAGAAGTTGGTCAATTTGAGGTGGCCTGAGGGCAATGGCAAGCAGAGGTGGCATGGGCCAGGAAAAGGTTGAACTCCATGACTAAGCTTCATTATAACTGCAATAGTGGAAGTGTGCATTGGCTGATCACAATGCATGTGTTAAACATTTCACATCAGTAAGTGCATAGACTCCTCACAGGTACCCAGTATGACCATTTTTCAGATGAAGAAAGGGATACTGACAGGTTTGGGGACTTGCCAAAGTCATACAACTGTCTTAGGTAGCACTGGAATTCAAATGCCCTTTCTTCTTACATGTGCTGTGTCTCTATCATGTTTCTTGGTAGACATTACTTCTTGAGGTTATGTGCACTGGGGTCATTTTAGAACATAATGATTTAACGAGTTTCATGAGTGTCCACTTATTGATGGTTTATTCTGGAGCTCAGCACTGTGGGAGATGTGAAATTAATGGATGATGTTCCCTGCTCACATTAAGTAATCAGCAAGTTGTTTCTCTCTCTCTCTCTCTCTCTCTCTCTCTCTCTCTCTCTCTCCCTCCTCCAGATTGCTTTCTTTGTTTCTTTTGGTGCTGGGGATGGAACCCAAGACCTTGTGCATGCTAGGCAAGTGATCTATTACCAAGGTATTTCCCCAGCTCAGTATTTCCTATTGAGCTCCGTCCATGTTCAGGGCAGTGTTACAGTGAGGGCAAAGTCAGTCCCTTGCCTCATGCAATTTGCAGGTTAATCAGGTGAGAAAGATTACTCCACCACAGAATGCAATATACAGCTGAGACTGTGAACCAGAGACATCCTCAGGGAAGTGAGGGATAATGCACACAGGCCCTGGCCTGGTGCGGGCAGTCCCAAAGGCTTCCCCAGGGAAGATTTATACACAGATGTACAAATGGTGTGCATAGAAAGTGAGGAGGTACCAGCTTCTTTTTATCCATTCACTGAGCACCTTTAGGACCAAGTGTTAAAGTCTTCAGTCTTGGCAAAACATGGTGGCTACCTCCACAGAGTCCACTCTTTAGTGAGGAAAACTGATGTGAAAAACTGGAGAATGTTGTTCAATTGGTCTGTGGAAGTAAAGAGAAAGAAATGGTTCACTTGAACTTTGAGGATAACTTCACATGGATATGACTATACGGAAACATCAAAGATGTGCCAGTTGGCCCCCCTGCTGAAGGTACACCAGCAACCTTGCTAGACAAGGAGGGTCTGCTTGTTACATGCTCCCCTGGCATCCTGGCCAGTGTCTTTGGAGTACTGCATATGCCACAAGATGGCACAGTGCCTGTCACATAGCAGTGAATGGATTGGACAAGGAATAGCTGTCTTACAGGTTTGGAAGGGTGACAGAGCATGGCATCATCAGAGAGCCACAGGGCTTTTGGGGACAGCTGTTGAGGAGCCCTGGGCCAGATCATGAAGAACTGTTGGAGGCCTCATTTGAGATTTTGAATTTGCACCCAGTAGGCAGTGGGGGTGTCTGAAAGGCTTTAAAGCAATCATATGTCAATGATATTTTATGAAAGTTCTGTTTGGTAGTATGATGGAAAACAGGATTGGCTTGGGACAGGGTACATTCTGGGAAACCTGTCTTGACTGTCACAGGAGTCTACAGTAATGTATCAGTGTATGTTCTAAGGCAGTGGATCTGGAAATGAATGGATGTGTTCTAGAACTATTTAGGAGGTGACATTTCCAGGACTTGGTCAGGACTGAATGAGTACTGTGAGGGACAATGAGTCAAATATAATAATTGCTACCATTCCATCTACCAACTACTGCTGATGGGCCAGGTATGCACACTGATGACTTGTAGCCCTTCCAGGCACCCTTTGGGTTCTGAGTTGTTACCTCTGTTTCAAGGATAAGGAAACTGAGGCCAGAGGTTACCAAGCCAAAGAGTGAGACTTCAGAAGTTCTAGTCAGGAGTTTTGGAGATGAGATTGCCATCACTGATCTTGGGAACTTGGGTGAGCATGTGGGGAAGTAGTAATAAGGTAGGTTTTGAGCATGCTCTATTCGCAGTTACCCCAAAGGAAATGCCTTCAAGGCAGCTGGAAATGCATGACTAGAGGTTAGGAGAGAGTCTGAGGCTAAGGTGAAGATTTCAAAATCACTCAAATGTAAATACAGAGGAATGGTCATATAAAGATGGGGGCAGAGTGGTGCAAATGGCTGACAGTTGAAAGGCCAGAGTGCTGGGGTGAGCCAAGTGCTGGACCCAGGAAAGAGACTGGCTGTGAGGAGGGTAATGGGCCTGTAGAGACTCTTTTGTAAAATGTTTTTTTTTTTTTTTTTTTTCGGGGAGGGGAGGGTGGGAGACTGTAGAAGGTAGGAAGGACATGATCAATGCACACTGTATGTATGTATGGAAGGAAATGTCTCATTGAATCTCATGAATTTGTGTAAGTAATATGTTTTAATAATTATCATTTTGAAGTTTGGCTTCAAAGGGGACTGGAGGTGGGGCAGTTTCTAGATGCAGACAGGAAGGAGTATTATGTAGTGTTTGTTCATTCATTTGGATTTTTAATTTTTGCTTTTTGCGTGCTGGGGATTGAACCCAGGGCCTTGTGCTTGTGAGGCAAGCACTCTACCAACTGAGCTGCATCCCCAGGCCTCGGTTTTAAATTTTTATTTGCTATTATTAGTTTTCATTCATTCCTTTCTAAAGCATGGGCAATCTTGGATGGATGGGTGGGATACAGAGAGCTAGTGGTTAGGAGACCATGGGTTTTCACTTGTATAGAATTCAAATGAATAATTTCTTCCCCAAATGACTGAATTGAATGACGGTGTTGAGAGGACCTGTGGGGAGGAGGTAGTGGTGGTGGTCACCTGTCTTATGTGTCGGCTTCTTGGGAGCTTGGAGAACATCATTATTCTCTGATAATTAGGTAACTTATTGGTAACTGAGCAGTCTACAAAGGGTGCAGGAAGCCATCATCCCTGGAGACAGATGACTGGGAAAACAGCATGGAGGCTGGGCCCCAGGGAATGTGCATTCTATTCCCATTGTTACAAACGTGTAGATTTTCATCAGCATTGTGAGTAGCAGAGCAGGGGTTACTGCACTGACACGGTGCCATTCTTGCCCCCCCCCCCCGTGTCTAATTCTTTTCATCCTGTCGTATTTCATTCATCCAAATGCATCAAGCTCCCTTGGCATGCCTGGCAGGGAGATCTAGGGGTGAAGAACAAAACAGGCAAAGATCTTTGCCTCAGAGCTGACACTGCAAGGACAGAGACAGACAATAAAAATTAACAAATCAATCTAGAATAAAGGTGTCAGGTGGGAAAAGTGACAGCACAGCAGAGGAAGGGGCTAGCAAGCA
Source organism: Glaucomys volans (assembly GCA_020662805.1). NCBI lineage: Eukaryota > Metazoa > Chordata > Mammalia > Rodentia > Sciuridae > Glaucomys > Glaucomys volans. The sequence goes on along the minus strand of JAJEJO010053183.1, from coordinate 22,456 downwards.
TGAGGGGGGGTTGGTATTTTCCTTTATAAAGGGTGATCTGGAAAGGCCCCTGAAAATGTGGCATTAGAGTGGAGGATTGAAGGAGATGGGGATAGCCATGCAGGTATTGGGAGGAGAGTGGTCTGGCCAAGAGGGATGGCACATGCAAAGACCCTGCAGCAGGAGCTAACTGAAGTGAGGGCCAGTCGAAGCCTCAACAAAAGAGCATATGGTCCTCTTTGCTCTTAGTACTTTATGACTATGACATTTTGAAATTGCCTTCTATTCTTGAAACCTTGGGATGGGCAGGACTTTGGAGCAGATTAATCTGGATTCAAACCCCACTGTGTCTTTTTTTCTGACTTGCCAACTGCACTTTCTGCTGGGAGAAGCACAGACTCTGGGTACCTTTGAGTTGGAAGGGGTTCTTGAGCATCTTCCTGATTTCCCTCACTTCAGTGGAAAGGAAACTGAGACCCAGAAAGAGTTGTTTTCTCTGTTTTGCTAGGAGACAAGCTACTTTGGTCAGTTCCTTTGTGACCTTCCAGCTTCAAAAAATTGTAATATTTAAAAGAGATTCTTTTTTACCTCCTTCAATTCTGTCTTACTCTTCCCTATCCCCTAGAACACAGTTTTATTTTGGGATTATCCTTCTAGAGCAGATTTTAGAAGGGTACTGAGATGATAATTTCAGTACCAGCTGGGAAAGGTAGTTTCTGCTTTCTTAGATTTTATCATTTATTTCCATCACTCAGTGTTCTAAAAGGGTCTCTTCATCCAGGAAGTTTAGAATTTATTGAACAAATTTGTATCCTCCATATCTACTCTTAGTCATATATTTTGTGTCTTCTTAATCTTTGTAGGCTGAGGGGCCCTGGCCATCCTTTCCTGTTACTTCAGTCACACACCGTCTCCCTCCAAACTTCCCTTCTTATAAAGGAGTCATGCCAGGCTCCATCTCCTATGTCTTACTTTGAGCAAGCTATGCATGTTCTACCCCATGGTGCCCCACTCACTTCCATCCCACCAGCGTCACACAGATGTAGCTGTACCAGTTGACATCCTCATCGACAGTAATAGCAAATTTTACAAATATAATCAACATTTGTTATTCCATCTGAAAAGGGGCTGACAGACACTATTGCCTTAGATAGTCAGTCTCATGTAAAAGTACCAGAGACTCTTACTTAGAGCAGCATCAAAAACCTTATAGCTTATTTAGGTCTATAAAGGCCTACCTGACATTTGCCAATGAACACAGAAAAGAACCACCAAAATCCTTCTCTTTCCCTCTTTCTTTCCATAAGTTAGGCATTGAGCTGATACCCATCTTCAGAGTGCATAGATGGATGGGTTCAGATAACTAAGTAGCACATACATTCTTTAAAAATAAATTTACTTCACTATTTTATAAGACATGGTAGCCATCTAAACCAGGGAACAGAATAAATTAAAGGGAGATAGCATAGAGCCTTCTTTCACAACTACTCTGTGATTGTAGCTGGCAAGCAACCATCAATAGTATGCTAGATTTCCAGAAGGATTTGCAATCATAAGAATCACCAATCTAAATAATTTCTGTCCTAAGACCCAGGAAGTTATTTCCCCATCCCATTTGGAAGGGCCATTCCTGGAGGGAATCTCCTGGGGATATCATGCAAAACCTCCATTTGGACCACTTAACAGTGTTGGTGGGACAAAAGTCAAGTCTTTCCCTACTCAAAATCTAATCTCTTATATCTCTCACTGAATCCTAAGATGAAAACTGAGTATCTTTAAAAACATTATGAAGACCTTGTTCAAAGTGTTCTTTTCCTGCCCTTCATGTTTGCAGTGCATGTGATGCTAATCCCTCCCCTCAACCACTTCTGGATTATGTTTCCATCAATTTGAAACATTTAATGGGTTTCCACCTTTTAAGAACAGGATGCTACAGATTGTATTATTCTTCTTGCTCCAAGATGTGGGAGTGCCTCCTTTATGGGAACAGTAGCAGGACCCTGCCCTGCCATGCTGGCTGTTAAACAAACACACAAAGGATTATGACTAAGGGCTCCAGGCCAACACTCCCTACCCACTAGACACTAGCAGGAGAGTGGTCTGTTAGCACTGGCTTCCTGGTATGCTCCTGGCCTCCTGAGATGATTAGATGCCACCCAGGCCCACTAGATTTTCCCTCAATCTCTTGCTTGGTCCCACAACTACTGATTTGCACACTGACTTAGGCCACATATTCATTCCTTTAACATGAAGAGCTGCTCCATACTCTGTCATCTCTCATTTCACTACCATTTGAACTCTGCACCGTATTGTCTAATTTCCATAAAATGTCTGCAGGGTTTTGCACATGTGCACGCACACACACATATGCACATGACACAAGGCACCACTTCTGACCTCTTAGCACTGTCTCATGTTCTGGTTGGAAAGATGAGAAGGCAATCCCCTTGCAGTGCAGGTAAAAGCCCAAAATACCACTGGGCAGTTTCTAGGCATTCTATGGAGCAAGAGCCTCTCTTGCAGGGACTAGAGCATGCACAGACTTAAGCAAATGTCCAGTAGTGCTACGACCAGGTCTAGGGTGGGCCTGAGGCTCAACAGCTAGGTTGGCAACAGGTGATATATTCATTTCCTATGGCTATGACAATATCACAAACCCAGTGGTTTAAAACAACACAGGTCTATCATCTGACAGTTTTGGTGGTCAGAAGCCCAAGTGGGCAGTTATAGGAGGAGAAACCTTTTCCTTACTTTTTCCAGCTTCCAGAGGCTTTCTGAGTCCCTTGGCTCATGGCATACCCAGCAATATCTGACTGAGCCTTTGTCTCACACCAACACTCTGACACTAACTCTTCTATCCCTCTTTCTCCCCTGATAGAGTTGTATCTTATGAATACATTGAAGGACTTGGATAATCCAGGCAGCTCCCCACCCAGGGCACACCCACTAGGTCCTTTTTGCCACATAAGGTAATGTATTTGCAGCTTCTGGACATTGGGATGTGCACATCTTTGCAGGTCATTTTTGTGGCCATTGCAGGTGATAATGAGCCAAGTGTGCCCTGCTTGGTGAGAACTCCTGGCATTCCGCCTCCGCTTCTGGTGCCACCAGGTGAATCTGGGCCAGGGCCAATCCCTTCTTGCCCATCCATATCTGACTGTGAGTTCCTGGAAGGCAGGCCCAGGTGCTGTGTCCCTAATGCCTAGCATGGCCTTTGATGGGGGCTCAATCCATTTCTGGTGAAGGAAGAGCAGCACATTCCATTTTCTTCATAGCGTCAAATTTGCTTTCATCCACTCATTCTCTCGTCTTGATTTTTCTCATGTCAGGTTCGTTTCTTTCCCATCATAGTTTTAACTTGCCCAGGCTGGTCTATCTCAGCAGACTTATTAGCTAGGTGGCCCTTCTGAACTTGCATTGTTTATATAACAGATCTGTGACACTGTCATTGCCTTGAATCATTCATACTAATGATTTGGATTTGGGGAATGACTCCAAAGATCCTTTCAAATGTATGGATGGGTTTAGTGCTGATATAATATTGTCACAAATATTCTGACTTTAAAAGAAGTCTCATAATCTCAGGGTAAATTCCTCAACTTTGTTCTTCTTTTCCTATGCCTTTTAGCTTCTTTAAATTCCCATATGAATGTTAGATTCAGCTTGGCAATGTCTCGAGAAAAAAACCTGGAATTTTGACTGGTATTTCATTGAATCTACAGATCAGTTTTAGGGGAATTAATATCTCCAATGTGTTGAGACTTCCACTCCTATGAACTTGGTGAATTTCTGTAACTATTTAGACTTACTGGGCTACTGTTAAAATGACTTAGTATATCCTCACCTGGGTGGCTCTTTCCCTGTGGTGAAACATTTTTAAAGTATTTATTCAGTGCCTGGAAGAGTGCTAAGCCCAAGGCCCCACATCTGACTAAAACATTGTCTCTGCTCTGTAAAAGGCTTCTGAAGGAAACAGACACTGTACAGGCCACTGCTCAGGAGCAACATGTGGGGCTTAAGGGAAGGGTTCCTCCATGTGGGAGGCAGAATACATTCTCTCTTCCACACTCCAACAATAGAAGGCAGAAAAAGAAAATCCATCTCTTCCTTCTACATTTCTATCCCCATAATTGGCATCTATATAGTGATCCAAAGCCTGCTAGATTCCTCGATTGTGCCCCCATCATGTAGCTCTACTCAAAAAAGCTTGCTGTTCCAGACCTTTGTCCTGGCTACTGACTGGTCTCTCTGGGTCCATCGCCTCCGTCCTGTAGCCTCTGACTATGCCACCCCCTTGCTGAAAACACCTCAGTGCCTCCTTTGCTTTAGAGTTGCTCATTAAAGAGATATTTTTTGGCACTGGAATTAAACCCAGGGACACTTTATCACTGAGCTACATCCCCAGATCTTTTATTTTTTTATTTTGACACAGGATCTCACTAAGTTGCTGAGGCTGGTCTCGAACTTTCAATACTTGTGTCTCAAGATGTAGCAAGCCTCTTCTGTGACAGAAAGTTACCAAACCAAACCTAATGGGTGTGTATGTGAAATGAACCATCAGCCAGGTTGAAGAACAAATGGGGGAAAGATATTAGCAGACCATCAGTGAAAAGGGAACTGGAAAGTGTCTCTTGAACATATGACAACATGCACATCCCCAGAAATGCAAATAAAAAGTATGCTGAGATATCATTTGCTTTTTTGTCAGAGTAGAAATTGTCATTAATCTTATGGATGGCACTTTGTCAAAATCCATTAAAAATCTAAATACACAGAACTTTTGATGAAACTATTGCACTAGCAGGAATATTTCTTAGACATAAACCTTCTCACGGGTGAAAAAAGTATACATAAGGTCGCCATTGCAACATAGTTCGTAATAGCTTAAGATTGGAAGAATTGTAAGCACTCATCAATGGGATATTAGTTAAATAACTATGATGTATTTATATAGTGGGTTACCATGTCATGTAAAAACAGATCGAAGACCTTACACTAGTATGGAAAGAGTTCCTAACTGCATTGATATGAAAGAAGCAGGTGCACACCTAAGCTCATTGGTTGCTTCCATTTGCTTCTTAAAGCATGAACAAAAGAATGTATTTCCAGAAACAGTTTTGAAGGCTATGCAGGAAACCAAGAGCAGCAGTCAACTATGGAAAAAGGGGTTGGTAACTGGGCAGATGAGGGATGGAATTGGAATGTTGGAGTTCAGAAAACAACACCACAAAGTATGGCACTTGACATGCTGAGTACTTTGAACTAAAGATGCAGCCTTAAAGTCTCTGATCCCCTCATCTCCCACCCCCACCAGCTGTCTCTCCATCTCTCCCAAAGTGTAGGGAGAGACTTTCTCACCTGGCCAGGGGAATTTCCCCAGAAGGAATGAAACGGCCTCTAGCCCTACTCATAATCTCTCCCAACAGGAAGATTCATTCACAGAGGAGCCTGAAAGTGAAATGCCATACCCAGGCCAACTTTGTCCCAGCTCCTTGTCTGCTTCTTAATCTCACTGGGGGACTGGGTATGTTCAGTGGTAGAGCACTGGTCTGGCATGGGTGAAGCCCTGGCTCCATCCCCAATGCCAAGAACCAAAACCCAAAAAAACTCAGTTTTATTGGGTTATTGGGTACTCACTTTCCTGTGATGCTCTGGTGCATGTAATAAACTTGAATGCTTTTTATCCAGTTAATCTGTTGCCACTTCAATTACTGAACCCTCACAGGGCAGAAAGGAATTTCTCCCTGCTCTTGCAGGAGACATTTCAGTGCATGTGTTTTTACACTTTTTGATGTTTGAATAATGCAAATATATTAAAGGAAGGACAATAACATTTTAAAAAATATCTAATGAGGAGCAAAAACTAAGTCACTTTTTCACTCTGGTCTCATGCTCAGAAGTCCTCCACCATGATGTCTTAGCCTTCTTGGAGGACTGCTGGTTTCTTTTCAACCTGTGAGCTGAGAATGATTTTTTACATTTTTAAATAATTGAAAACAAAAATAAAGGAAGATTAATATCTCATGATAACATCAAAATGGTATGGAATTCAAATTGCAGTGTCCATAAATAAAGTTGTGTAGGCACACAGTTATGTCCATCCATTTACATGTTGGTCGTGGCTGCCTTGGCACCACAATGTCAGAGTTGAGGCTGTAAAGCTGAAAATATTTGTCTTCTGTCTCTTAACAGAAAAAGTTTGCCACTCCCTGCCTTTGGCTGTGCTCACTTCGGCCTGTAAGTGCCTGCTTCCCAGCCTCGTGTTTCCTGCGCGGCGCTCTTCCTTGGCCAGGGTAATTCCTGCTCATTATGCCATTCTCGCTTAGTCAGTCTCCACTGGAAACCTCCCTACTCACTGAGTAAGGCAGGAACCCTTGCTGCTGATTCCTGTAGCTCTCTGGCTTTTCCCATTTTGGATCTTGGCACACACCCTGCTGGTTTCCGATTGCTGGCCTCAGTATCTCCTCCTCCAGGGCGTGATTTGTGGTGGACCTTGACTGGGAGAATTTTTAAATCCCAGCTCCCAGCCTTGTTATTGGATGGCAGTTTGGTGCTCCAAAAGTGCTTGCTGAATGAATGAATGTGTCTCTGTTTTCAAATTAAATAGGCTTTCAGTTAGATAAACACCAGGACTCAATTTCGTGGCTGACTGGAATAACTTAATTTACATTCCTGCTTCACTGTAGACTGGGAAAGAAATAGCAATGCTCCTACTTATTTTAACTCCATTTTTTCCTAGTCTAGGATGAGTCAATCCAAAGGACATTTTTTGCTCTCCACACGGTATGTTTCTACTCAGCACAGAGCACAGTGCTAGGGAACGGGAGGTGATTGTTGCCATGGCCCACTGAAGAGCAGAGGAGGTCCATGGCGGGAGGACAAAGTGGGATACCAGGGGAGCGAGTGGGCTTTGCAGGCTCCAAATCCCCACACCATGTTGTGGACCTGCCCAGATCAGGTCAGACTGCTCCGTGAAGCACTGTGGGTACACAAGAAGAAAAGACTTTCAGTAATTCCCAAGGAATCTATCTGCCTAAGGAACTTCTAGCAGGTCAGTGATTTGACCATAAAACAGCAGTCAACGAACTGTATTTGGGGGAACTGAGCTAGAGCTGGAGACAGAACCTCACCACTCAGATGCGCTGCTGGCCAGAAACTTTGGTACCAGTTGATTTTAATGGGGTGTCAGCATTTTCATGTTCTCAGATCCCTGTGGTTGAAATTGCTTGTTGTTACTTGTGACGTGGACATGAAATTGCTTAGCAGCCCTTCTTTTCAAAATTTACACTGCGGTAAAATACACATACCATAAATTCACCATCTTTACTGTTTCCAAGTGCACCATCCAGTGGCGCTGAGCACATTCACACTGCTGTGCAGCCATGACCGCCATCCACCTCCAGAACTTGTTCATCTTGCAAAACTGCAACTCTGCCCCCATTACACACTAACTCCCTATTGCCCCTTCCCTCCAGCTCCTAGAGACCCCTTGTGCTCTGTATGATGAGTTTGACTACTTTATGGACCTCAAGGAAGTGAAATCAGGCAGTATTTGTCCTTTTGTGAGTGGCTTGTTTACTGAGCATTGGGGCCTTACGGTTCATCTGTGTTGGATAGCTTGTGTCACAATTGCCTTCCTTTTAAATGCTGAATACTACTGCACCGTGTGTATGAACACATTTGTTTGTTCATTCATCCATCAGTGAACACAGAGGTTACTTTCACCTTTTGGCTTTTGTGAATAATCCTGCTATGGGCATGATTATGCAAATATCTCTTCAAGACCCAGCTTTCAATTATTTGGGGTACATGCCGAGACGTGCAATTGCTAGATTCTATGGTAATTGTATGCTTATTTTTTATACCTGTATTTTATTCATTTATTTTATGTGGTGCTGAGGATGGAACCCAGAGCCTCATACGTGCTAGGCAAGTGCTCTACCACTGAGCCACGACCCCAGCACTTTATGCTTGATTTTTTGAGAAGCCACCATACTGCTTGGTTGCTTTTATTGGGAGGGGCTCTATATTGTTGGTTAACTTTCAATTATGGCAATTATAGGCATGAAAGAAATAAACTATACTTATCATTTAACAAATTATAGAATACTTAAATCAAAATTAAAGTTATAGTCTATGAAGAACAGTGCTTTAAATGGAGGCAACTTAGCTTGTATAGATAGTTCTTTTAAACAAAAACACAGCTCTATTAAACTTTGAAATAAAATATAAAACTTTAAGAAATAAAAACATTGATTGTTTAGTTCTGATTTTTCCTCCAGGACCTATTACAATGGCAAAGTATCATTGCAGGAATCATATAGATATAACTTTTGGGAATCAGGCTCAAGTTGTGACCACAAATGGGGCCAGGGTGCCTGTGTCTGCCCCTTTAGAGGAGGTGCTATACTGTGGGTTTGTGCACACATGCTTGTTTACAGGGAAGGACCTCTAGCAACCTTTTAGTTCGCAAAGGGGCTCATGACCCTAAAGGCTGCAGGTGTGCTGGTCTAAGGGAAACCTCAGTTCTCTTTCAGATTCCCAAGAACGGCCTTCAAGACTCTAGCTGTAGCCTCTGTCTACCCCCAGCCCAAAGGCCCTGGGTTCTGCTCTTCCCATCTTCCCTGTAGCCTGGCCCCATATGGGGGCCATAGATATTCATCTCAGGTTCAGCATCCTGATAAGCTCATATCCCAGTCCATCACTGACCTTTGGTGTCCAGTCACTATTGTTTCAGAACAACAGACTTAACTTGTTTATCTTTATCTGACCCCTGTTCTTTGAGTCCCTGCACAATGGGGAGGAGACTTGGTGACTACCCCTCTTGTCATTGACATGAGCAAAGTCTGGGAGAAAGGCAGTGCAATGATTGGGAATTGAACTTGATTTCAAATGTGGGAGACAGCAATTTTATCACTACATTACTGACTTAGTAATTACAGTCAGGAGGAGTTTGGGGACTCTTGTGGTTTTTTTGTTCCTCTTAGTAAAGATATGTTGAAGTCCTATCCACCACTACTTCAGAATGTGACCTTATTTGGAGCTAGTGTCTTTATAGAGGTGATCAAGTTAAGATGAGATCATTAGAGTGAGTCATAATCCAATAAGATTGGCATCCTTATATAAAAGGGGAAATTTGGACACAGACAAGCAGAAGTGAAAGACAGGTGAAGAGCCATGGAAAAAGACAGCCATACAGAAACCAAGGACAGAGTGCTGGGACAGATCCATCCCTCACTGCCTCAGAAAGAACCAGCCTTGCTCATACCTTGATCTCAAAATTCTGGTCTCCAGAATCAGAACACAATACATTCCTGTTTTCAAAGCTCCCAAGACTGTGGTACTTTGATATAAAAGCCCCCTGGGACACTTATACAGGGGTCCACTGAGCAACATGTATATGCACCATGAGGATTCTGGGAAGTGACATTAATAATTCCATACCCAGGGAATAATAAATTCACTGGGAATGTAAGATGAACACAATCGAAACCTGCTATTCTCTCATGGATCCAACTATTTCATTAGATTGTAATTCTGCCTTTGGGAAGCAACTTTGAGGATGAGTTTTGGGTAAAGGTGGTGGTTTTCCAAATGAAATAAAACCCAACATTTTATGTTTACATTGGTAATGTTGGGAAAGCTAGGATTGCCCTGGTGTTGTACCAAACTTCTCTTTTGAGTTTTGTTAGGTAAAGTCCAAAAGTACCACACCTGATAAGGTGGCAAAACAGTCATTGAATGCTGGGCAGGAGTGAGCCCAGATAGAGACACTGAGAAAATGTTCAACTTCCTAATCTAGGGCTGAAGACAAGACTAGGGTGTGCTGAGAAGAGTGCTGATGATTGGCTAGGTAATTACTATGCTGGAAAGAAAGATGGATTTGGACTGATGCTTTGTTAAGCTTAGGAAAACAGTTTCAAGCTTGTGCTCACTTTGCACGTACAAACAAGTGAAAACTTCTCATGGAACTTCTTCTGACAGGCCCTGGAGGTGGGGTAGGTCCCATCCATATTCCTCCTTGCAGGTTCCAGACCATTCTCTCCTCCTCCTCTCTGAAAACAAAACACAAAGGCCAGTTTTGAAACATTTTACATAGTTTCAACTGCTCCAGTGATTGTTCATGACCTGTGATGAAGCCTGGGTTACTCACCATCATTTCTTGAACATTTAAGCTCCGAACACTACCTCTCTCTGTGTCACTCCTATTCTAATTCTTAGTGAATTAGATATGTGGGTCCTTCCCAAAGCCTGGCCCCTTGGATCATTTCCTTCAATGATTTTGTCCCCTTCCCCACTGCTCAGCCAGTTACTCCAAAGGCTGTGAATTACCTAGACATTACCACAGCTGAAGCTCTTTCCCAACTCCAGCAAGCCTGTGATCACATGGCAGAACCTCCAACACATTGACCTTACCATCTTTTCACTGTGTTCCCTAGCCTCTGATTACCCATCTTCATGTGCTCAGTCATCATCACATGCTTGCTCAGACCGTTCAGCTCCCTTGCATCTCGCTCACTGCCTGGCACCCACTTCTGCTCACCTATCTGCACACCCTATACTCAGTCTCTCCAATGGCCACCAAGGACACCCACACCCAGATTCAATGCTCCCACTTGAATGCTGGATCCCATCCCTGTAGTCCACTCAGATATTGTTCCAGCAATTCTTCCCTCTCCTCCCTCTACAATTCCCTTTTGTTGGAAAATTTCTTTCTATATACAAATATGCTGTTGGTTTTCCCATCTGAAAATAAGAAAGATAATTTTAAAAAGTTAAACTCAATTTATTTTTAGCAATACATAAAAATGAAAGTTGTACATATTAATGGGTACCAAGTAATGTTTAATACATGTATGCATTGCATAAATGTTTAAATCAGATTAAACATATTATATCCTCAAACATTTGTCATTTCTGGTTTTACTTCTGCCTCTGGATTTATTTGTACAAACAGCACAGGAGGACACAAGTCCCTGTAGACAGGGGCTCAGGGGTCACACCAGTCCTTCTGTTCTCACATTCACAGACAAAGACTTTTACCATGGCGTCTTTTCAGGGGCCTGGGCACCTTTGGGAGCAAGACCTGGAGCTGGAGCCAGAGCTGATGGTGGGAGCTGGAGTAGCAGTTTGGGTCTTGGCTTGGGCTTTGGCCTACAGAGGCTGCAGAGCCTGTGATTCCCGGACATGTGGGCATGAGCATGTTTCCCGTGCTTGGGATGGGCAAGCAAGGCAAGGCGATCAAGCTTACAGCTGGCACCCTTTGGTATTCTGGTCTTAACCTACTCAGGCTTTACAAGGGCCTTGGTAGTCTTGGCCTGTGCACTTGGCATTGTTTGCCTGCATCTTTATCAGGCCCTTCTTGTTGAACTTCTTAGCAAAATGCATATTTCTCAGGAACTTGGGGTCCACACCTTTGAGCGATTCCTATCTTTGTGATTGGGGTTTCTTGAGGCCGTTTCTGTGCCATTTTCAGGACTAGTTGTGCATGTTGTGGTTCTTGGACTTGACCATGTCTGCACTGTAAGCTGCTGCTCCTGGAGCAGTTGAGACCGGAAGAGGAAGCTTAGCATTTCTTTATGGTAAAAAATTCAAATTCTGTTCTTTTGGCTTTTGGAAAGGTACAGCGTGTCCTTGTGATCTGTACTCACCATACTGTGCAACAGAACAGCAGAGCACTGTAACTTAGGACCCACTGACCAGCCTCCCCTGGCCCTCTCTCCCCTACTCTCCCCAGCCTCTGGTAACCACCATTCCGCTCGCAACTTCTACACAATCATTTTGTTTCCTTAATCCCACTTCCCTTTTGGACTGGCTACTGTCCTTTTCACCCTTTTGCTTTTGCTGCAAAAATTCCTTAGTATACTCTTTGTCTCCAATCCCTCCCTTGCATTTTTTCTTAAAAAAAAACTTTCAGTCAAAATAATACAAACATAGAAAACAACATAAAATAAATATAAAGCTTAAAGTCATTTCAAGTGGAATGCCCCTGGAAATATCCTCACTTCATGAGGCACCTAGATTCTTGCTGGCTACCTCAGAAGTCCTTCTGTTCCATCCCCAACACAATTCCCTCTGCATCATCCCCATTCCCACCTGGAACAACCACCATGCTAACTTTTATACTCACTTCCTTACTTTTCTTTGTATCTTTGACAGAAGTGTGGCTCCTTCCAACTATAGCTGAGTGTCTTCCTTTGACTTAAATTTTTGCCTAACTAAGATGGTTCAAGACATGAAAGAACCTCATACGTCAGACATTGATTCTCAATGCTCAGATCCATAATTCACTAGAAGTTGCAAAAGGTGCTAATCAAAGGTGCTCTTCTTCATTTACTGGTTGGAACATTTGCACACAGAGACACTTCACATGGTCTACAGTTTGTATAGGGAAGGGAAGGTCTGTATGTTGGTGTTCCTGTAAATCCACATATTGAGCCCTAATCTCTAATGTGCTAGTATTAGGGGGTGAGTAGATCACAAGGATGGAGCCCTCATGAATGGGATTAGTACTCTTAGAAGAGAGACCACAGAGAGCTAGCTAATCCCTTACATCATGGAAGACACAGCTAGAAGGTGCCATGGCACCTTGATTTTGGGCTTCCCAGCCTCAATCCGCACTGTGGAAACAGATGTCTGTTGCTTACAGCCCACCCAGTTCATGGCATTTTGCTATCGCAGTCCTAACTGACCCAGACGTATGGAAACATGTTTGACTCTTTCCCTTTATTTAGCAATTTTCAAATGAGGAGTTGATTCCCTAGCAACCTCCAAACATGGCCTTTTTGAAAATACTTTTGAACTTGTGGATTTAGACACATCAATGCATTTAAATATTGCATTTTCATTCTTATTGATGCTAAAATGGTGGCCATTAGGAGCTTCTTCTGATCTGCTCCTCAGACCTTTTTTTTTAATCTTTTTTTTCTTTTGGTCCTGGGGATTGAACTCAGGGGTGCTTTACCACTGAACTACATCCCAAGCCTTTTTCATTTTTATTTTTCTTTAAATTTTGAAACAGGGTTTTGCTAAGTTGCTGAGGCTGATCTTGAAATTGTGATCCTCCTGCCTCAATCTCCAGAGTTGCTGGGACTACAAGTGTGTGCCATCATGCCTGGCATCCAAGACCTCTTATCAAGGACTTAAAACTTTTTGGACTTCCTTGTCTTATGCTCTTATGTTCCAAGCTTATCTATTTTGTTTCCTGCTCTAGACCTGGAATCAGCCATTTTCCCATGGACTCTTTTTTTTTTCTTTTAGTTGTTAAGTGGGCAGTACAATTTCAAAACCAAACTGGGTGCTATGGAGGCTCATTGCTGCTGCAGTGAACCTTAATTTTAGACCTCTTTAGTGTTCAGTGCTGGGTATTACACACACACACACACACACACACACACACACACAAAATGAAGCATACCATAAAGAGACAATTCCAATTTATATGCAAGACTACAGGGTAAATCAGGCATGGTGGAGTACACCTGGAATTCCAGCTACTTGGTAGTCTGAGGCAGGAGAATCCCAAGTTCAAGGCCAGCCTAGCCAACCTAGAAGGACCCTGTCTCAAATTATTTTAAAAAAGGCTTGGATGTAGGTCAGTGGTACAGCACCCCTGGGTTTAGTCCTCAGTACTGCAAAAGTAAAACAAACAAAAATCCAAATTAAAACAAAAATCCTACAGGATGTTTATCTAAGTTACACACATGTGGGTTATGGATTAAAATATAATATGCTTATTTGTTTGATTTATCTCATACTATGCATAAAACAGAATAACAAAAGTTGTCTTCTGACAATGTGATTACAGAAAAAGTCTGAAAAAATGTTTGTGCCTCTGCTCTTACCACTGTCCCCATTCAGTCTACGGTGCACTTTTTTATGCAGCTGGTCTGAGGTCTGTACTAAAGTCTCTCCTCTGTCCTAGGGCCTCGTTCATCCTTCATCCTTCATGAGAACACCAGCCTTTACCAATGGCCCCCCCATTTTGGTTGCTTGAAGCTCATTCTTGAGCAGATTCCTAAGAAACAAGTCGCGGCAACACCATTCTGCATGTTGTTACATGTTGGTGACAGTTCGCTCCATCTACACTTTGAAAGTGATCTTGGTTGGATTTAAAAGGCTTTGCTCAGATTTTCTTTTTTTTCTTAAAATTTCTTCTGACAGAATACATCATTGCTGAATGTTTTGAGGAAAATTTAATTTTCTTACTATTTTGCACCAAATCTCTTTGACTGGATAGCCAAAGACTTTTTAAAAAAAATTTAATGATTTGAGTAGAAAACATTTAGGTTTTGCTTGTTCCGTGCTGGTTTCCCCAGGTTTGTGGTGTGCTCTTGCAATTTATGGATTTGAAGTCCCTACTCCCCACCCCAGAGGAAGGGGTTCTTGAATTGTACATTCCCTTTGCTTTGTTTTTATTTCAGGAAATTCCTATTACATACATATTAGATTTTCTTTCTACCTACCTGTCTTCCATATTTGCTGTTTTCTCTTAAATTGTCTTTCTTATTCATCTTTCACTTTAAAATGTGCACTGAAAATTCCCATCTATTTTTTGGGGGCGTTATATGTTGTATTTATTTATTCTTGAGATTCTCTTACTTCAGTGTAATTTCCTAAAAATTGAAAAATTGAAATCTTTTAACTTCTATTTATAATTAGTTCTTGAGTTTATTACCTCATTTCTGTGATTTTATAGTTGTGTCTTTTGTTGTTTTTTCATGTTCTTCTTTTTACATGGGATAATTTTTAATATTTCCCCTGAATAGAGAAGGATTTGAAAAGTTGAAGCAAATCTCAGACACCATTAAAGAAAATTGATATTTCATTAAACTATATAAAATTTGAAAATGCCTCCATGAAAGAAAAACAAACAAAGTCAAGATACAATACAGTCTGGGGAAAATGTTGCAACTCATATCAGAGGAATGATAGAGGATCTGGGGCTGGAAGGTAGCTCTAGAAACTTCACAGTCCTGGTCCCTGACTGTCAAGAAAGTCCCTGCCAATGCAGGTCACATTTCCTTAATACATAAAGGGCCATTTTTAATGCCTTTCCCTTGCTTTAAAATAAGGGACTCTAGTGTTACCCGTTTTGTGCACATCTCTCTGAAATGCTTTCATTGTGTAGAGGCATGTTATTTTGCATTTATTCTCTTTCTTTTTGGTGACTTTGTATGGGATTTACTTTGATTCTCTTCTGTTAACTCAGTTTCACACGAAATTAGTTTTCCTGCTCTTGCAGAAGTGAGGCATAGTACAGAATAGATTTTCTAGTTTCACATATAAGGAGTGCCCTCTTCTGTTGATTTTGAGAACTGCGAACAGATGTGTGTTTACTCTCAGCGATCCCTATTTGTTCTCCTCCCTCACTTTTATCTGAACCTTCTCTTTTCTTCAGTCCTGTCACTCCTATCTTGCTTTATTTGTATTCTGTTTCCCGCAGTTTCTCCTTAGTGAAAGTCCTTGCCTTGCAAAGCAGTTTTGAGAGTTCATTAGGTCAAGTCTGTCTGAGCCCCTTTAGATCTCAGGGTGATGACACACCCTCCCTGGCCTCTTCGTCAGGACGCTGCACGCTCCTGGAGTGTGGGGCATTAACTGCTTGACACAGAAGCCACCCCAGATGTCAGTGAGGTGACTGGCCACTGAACCCCATTCACCACCCACTAACCTCCTGGAGGAAGGGGCTTGGTCACAAATGAAAGAAGCAGACCCCCAGGCTGTCTCTGTCTGTGTGGTCCCTCCTGTGAGTAGGTTTGTCTAACGTGCTGCATGCTGCGAAGTGTTTCCTCACTAGGCCCGCTGGGGCCTGGAGTCACCTGGTGTCCACATCTAAGGGGTGGCAGCACAGTGCTGGTCTCTCAATCCCTCCTCCGCGCTCCCTCTTTCCTCCTAGGCCCTTGGCCTTCACTGATCCATAAGACCCCTAAGCTTTCTTCTCCCCTTGGGGATGGGGCTCCCATGTGACCTGCATTGGCAGGGACTTTCTTGACAGTCAGGGACCAGGACTGTGAAGTTTCTAGAGCTACCTTCCAGCCCCAGATCCCCAGGGTCCTTGTGCTTGCCACGTGTGGACTCTTCCTCCTACCGATTCTCAGTCTTTCCTCTAAGGATCAGTACTTAGAATTCTGATTTTCCTAATCTGACTAGAAAACAGATTAATGGTTGTGCAACCATTAGGTTGCTAGGGAGCAATCCCTTATGACTCTGCATTGGCTTCTTCTCAATCCCCCTGTCAGTTCTGCAGAGTAAACTCTGGTATCCAGTCATCCTCCACGTGGAAAGATGTAGGTGTCTTCTGCAGATTTGGTGTCTTCTTCCTGTGCGTTGTGTCCATATCTCTCTGGGTTTGGACTCAGCTTTTGAGTCACTTCCACATGATTGGAAGCTGCCTATTAGTCAGAGTACCCTCTTGTAGTTTCTAGTCCCCTTTCAAACTACTTCCTTCATTGACTCTAGAGTATCACCCTTCTCTCTAATTAGCTGGAGTATAAACAGCTGCCCCACTCAGGCTATATTCTTGCCTTTTCCAGCCTGAAGACCACCAACCTGCCTCAAATGTACACTGAACTGAACTGAACTTCCCAGGGATGATGATACCTGCTTTTTTTTTTTAAACACATACGTCTTGTCAAGAGTTCCAGACTCCAATATATTACCTGTCTCTCTTTGTCACACTTCCAGCCTCTGCCCAGTTGAGAATCTCTGGAGAGAGCAGTTAAGGCTGGGGGCCATCTGTTAATTGCTAATCCTCTGAGTTATACCCCTACCAGTGCAGGTAGCATTGGCTATTTTGCTCCTGTACTCTTGTGAGTTATTCACATGCAGCATCTTTTTAAACATCCTTTGGCCCTTTGCGTTTAAGAATCTGTGAGATATACAGGGCCACCTCACAAATACAGAAACGAGGAAATGGAGGTACCAAGAGGTTAATATTAGAGGCAAACAACTAGTTAGCAGCATCTTCACTACACTACAGGCTTCTATGCTTGTGCAATGTTATTTAGCATTCAGAAGGAATGATGATAATACACATCATTTGCCAAGAATTTAATAGGTAGCCTGGGTGGCAGCCATAAAAATGCACCTCTCAGATTTTTGACGACAAGGATGGACTTCAGGGAGCAACCCTGACCAAGGGTTCCACCTGCTGTGCTCTGACGTTGACTATCGCATTTGCACTACTCCCCCATTAATAGCATGAGTTTCTGGGTGATGCCAGGTTGCTAAGGCCAGCTGCTTCCTAAAGGACATGGGACTCCTCTGATGGTTGATTCTAGCCTGAAGACTCTCTGACAACCTTCGCAAGCTCACCCAGAATTGCACCAAGGTCTAAGATGCTTCCTTCTAACTTTTCTTCCTTCTTTACCTCTTTCCTTCACTTGAGGTCCTGTCTGCATTGAAGTGTGATGGTTCTGTCAGTGTCTTTGGGGTCCCTCTCCACTTTCCCTTCCAGGTATTTCCACTAGTAAATGTCTTGCATGTCTAATCTACTGGGTGCCATCTTCTTAGTAGACACAGACCAGTCACTGTGCTCAGAGCTTTACATGGATTTTCTTCATTAGTCCTTAGAGTCAACTTATGAGGTGGGGACAGTATAATTTCCACACAAAGAAAAAAGACGGAAACATGAACATTTTTAAAGATATCTTTTCAGACTGTAGTGCTGAGATAGAGCTAGACTAGAAGAGGTTGAGTCACACAATTCCTGGTAAGAAGGGCCTCCCAGGATACACCCTCCAACCCTCCAGGACTGTGGTGCACAGAAACAGAAGCGGTATGTTTGCAAGAGGGCAGGGGCACCGAGCAGAGGATGACTGTGCCACCATCTTGCCCAGGAGACATTAAGATCATGTAACTGGCATACAGGAATGTGCACACCATGTGGAGTCACTGTGAATGAGATGAATATGAAAAAAATTCATGTAATGAGAAAGCCCAGCTTTCTGATTCATTCACTTTCAGTCAAGGGAGGGTTGGGACATCCTAAGACAATGAATATACAAGTTCTGTGCACATAATTAACTTGTGCATTCTATCAGGTAGCAGTTATGGCCTGAGCACCTTCTGTGTGCCCATCATGGAGGTCCAGCTGTTAAGGTCCTTGCTCTGACACAGAAGGGATCATAAATAAAAACTAAGGGAATTAATATTTACTCAAACTTAAATGGTAATAAATGACAAGGACAGAACAGGAAGGGTGATAAGATACTGAAGGGGTTGGGGGTTTACTTTAGGTAGGGTAGTCAAGGAAACTTTCCTGTTGGGTTTGCTGTTGCTGGAAGCCAAATGCTATTCCAAGTGAAACAGATAATATTTAAACTCACAGAACTGACAGAGATGGTCTAAGGCAATGGTTCTTAAACTCAAGGGTGTATCAGAAACACCAGAAGTTCTGGTTAAAACTCAGGCCGCTGTGCTCCACTCCAGGGATTATGATTTAGCAGGTCTGGGGCAGGGTCCAAGAATTTGTTTTCCTATAAAGCTCCCAGGGGATGTTGATACTCCAGGTCTCACACTGGTGTGTTATGGTTTAGATATGAGGTATCTCCCAAAAGTTCATGTGTGAGACAATGCAAGAAAGTTCCGAGGTAAAATGATTGGATGATGAGAGGTGTGACCTTATCAGTGGATTAATCTACTTGAACAGATTAATTGGGTGATAACTGTTGGCAAGTAGGGTGAGGCTGGAGGAGGTAGGTCACTGGGGGTGTGCCTTTGGGGTTTAAATTTTGTCCCTGGTGAGCAGAGTGTTCCCTTTCTCTCTCTCTCTCCTTCCTGGATATCATATTCTGAGCTGATTTCTTCCTCCGTGCCTTTCCACCATGATGTTCTGCCTCACCATGAGTCTAGAGCTATTGAGTTGGACAACAGTAAATAGAACTTCTGAAACTATGAGCCCAAATAAACCTTTCCTCCTTTACATTTTTCTTGTCATGTCTTTTGGTCACAGTGATGAAAATCTGACTAAAATATTTGTAGATCCACCACTCTAGGTAAGCATAATTGGTAACAGAAAGCCTTGATTTACAGTTTTAGGAGCAAGAGAAGGGGGTATGTGAAGCGGAAGTAAAATCAGGAGAATGTCCCTTTAGCTGGGTGAAGACAGTTTGATAAAAGCAGGAGAGACCAATTGCATTGACTGTTTCTGAAGAGTTTAGAACTGAGGACTGAGAATGATAGTGGATTGAGGATGAGAAATGTCATTGATGATTTTGACAAAAGCCAATACAGTGGTAGGTATGGATGAATGCCTTAATACAGTGGGTTGAAGAATGATGTGGGGGGGGAGGAAGTAGAGACATGGAAAGATAAAAACACTTCCAAGAAACCCTTCTTTTCAAGGAGAAAGGAGGAGTGGGAGCATGAGTGGGATGTGAGGTCAAGAGATGGTCCTGATTTTGGGAAGTGGACAATATTCACATATACTGGAATTATTAGCTGGTATGAGGAGGGGAGAAGGATGGTAATTTTGAAGAGAGGAGATTATGGGAGTGAACTGACTGGGAAATGGAGTAGGATTGCCAGGCAGCTCTAAGGAACACCTTGAGATGAGAGGTGAAGAATTTAAAGTGAAACCAGTTGGTATAGCTGTGTTGGGGTCTGGTCAGGTGTGTATGATGTGAAGAGTGATCATAATGGTGGAAGGGCCTGGCATGATGATGCATAAACTGTAATCCAAGCAACTCAGGGCATCAAGGCAGGAGGATTGCAAATTCAAGTCCATCCTAGACAACTTAGCAAGACCTCATCTTAAAACAAACAAACAAAAAAAGAGTTTGGCTAGATGCCCTTCAACAGATGAACAGATAAAGAAAATGTGGTATACATACACAATGTAATACTACTCAGTCTTAAAGAAGAATGAAACTATGGCATTTGCCAGTAAATGGATGGAGCTGGAGACTATTATGCTAAGTGAAATAAGCCAATTCCAAAAAACCAAAGGTCAAATGTTCTCTTAGGTATGTTGATACTGCCTCACAATAGGTGGAGTGGAGGAGTGGAGGCTTATTGGATTGGACAGGGTGAGTAGGGATGAATAGAAGTTCAGTGAATTACACAAAGGGGAAGGAAGGGAAGGGACATTAAAGACAATAGAATGAATCGGACATCACTTCCCTATTTTCATATATGAATACATGACTGGTGAAACTCTACATCATGTACAACCACAAGAATGGGAAGTTATACTCCATGTATGTATGATATGTCAAGATACATATTATGCAAAACTAAAAAGAACAAATAAAAATTAGAAAGAAAGAAAGAAAGAAAGAAAGAAAGAAAGAAAGAAAAGAAAAGAAAGAAAAGAAGAGAAAAGAAAAGAAAGAGGGAGGTTGGTATGTAGATTAGTGGTATAGCACCCCTGGGTTCAACCCTCAGTACAAAAAAATGGTGTCAGGGCTGGGGACAATGAGGAGGTGGGGGATTTGGCAGTAGGGCAGAGAAATTGTTAGGAAATTGAGTGTGTAGAAGAAATAGAGTGTGTAGATGGTCAGAGAGTGGGATCCTTGGCATCAGTTGTTGGTAGTAGAAGGCAAGAGTGTGACCATGGGAGTGGGTGACTGACATCACACAGCTGAAAAAATCTTAGGAGTTGAGAAAGACAAGGGATGGAAAGGGAAGGGTATTGGATAAGGCATTGTGAGAATTCTGGAGTCCTGAGGAGCCATGGCAGAAGTAGTGATGGAGAAGAGAAGGAATGGAAGATGATGGGGAGGTGAACAATGGGGAAGGATCGTGTGTCCTCTAGTCCCAGGGCAGGTGCTCAAAGGGGGTGGGGTTTGGGGGCAGGAAGGGCACCAATTCCACCTGCATAGCTTGAGGTATGTCAGAGAGAGATCAGTGTTTGCCTGAGAAAGCTGCAGGACAAAGAGTGCTGTTGGGACATAGAGACAGGAGAAGAGCACACCAGCGGGTGAAGGTAGAGGGTTTCTGGCCTGAACATGCATGCACAAGGGAAGGATATGCAGAGCCTTCTGCAGATGACAGTCTCAATAATGAATGGCCTATGGGTGTTGGGCCACCATGGCACCTGGGCATGTAAATCACAATGGCCTTAGCCTTGAACTTCTCCTGGAAGAGATGGACAACTTGGAATTATTACTTATTTTTTTGGATGGAGTCAAAGGTAGGGAGAATGAAGATATCTATGGTTTCATTTTAAAACCATATAACCATAAAACCATATGGTTATATGGTTTTAAAATGAAAGAATGATTGAATTATGCTGATTTGGGAGAAATTTACAGAGTGAATCCAGATAGTGCACAATGCAGGGCAAAATGAAAACTGGGTCTCATTTTAAGCTCTCGTGCTTTTTTTGATATCAGGGATTGAACTCAGGGGAAATTAACTACTCAGCCACATCCCCAGCCCTTTAAAAAATATTTTATTTAGAGACAGGGTCTCACTAAGTTGCTTAGAGCCTGCCTCAGCCTCCTGAGTCACTGAGATTATAGGTGTGCACCACTGTGCCTGGCTCTCAGACACTTTTTGAATATTCCATTGCATCTGCATGATTGAGTTTGAGCTAGGTGAGTACCCTAGGTGAGCTAGGGTTAGTAAGGAGAGAACCAAGAGCCACTGATGCTATGGGTCAAGAAACCTGGCCAACATGAGGAGGGGTAGTGGTCATGCATAGAACTGCCAGATGAAATACAGAACATGGCATTAAATGTCTACATACACGGGACCTATTATACTAAAGACAGCTATTATCTATAGGAAATTGAAATTTAACTGAGTTTCAGTATGTTTATTTGCAAAACATGGTAATCCTAGTCACATGATCTGATAGCATAATTTCAAAGGAGTTAGATATATTTAGGGAGGGAAAATGGAGAATGATTTGTAAGCTACAGTGAAGAGTAAGGAGAACATCCATGCTACTCCAAGGATCTGTGAGATAAGGAAGCTGCTACAGAAGGCTCAGAGGATGCAAGATCCTGAGGTGGAAGTGGAGGAGCCCTATTTGCATGACAGCAAGCAAGGGAGGCACAAAAGGAAATTTTCAGGATGTCAGAAAGCACAGAGTTGGGAGTTCTCATCATTAGGTTGCCAAGCTCTGTGGGGCTTCTCAAAAGTGCTACTGGAAGACTGTCTAATTTGAGACTTGACCTTACCTCATGGAGAATACCTATTCTTCCCTGGAAGCCTGACCAGGGTCCATCCATTAGTATCCAAAGCAGTGGATACTAAATAACAGCAGGATTCCAGTGAAGGTCATTGCTCTGCCCAGGAAGCTACAATGAAATCTTACTGAAAACTACAGCAAATGTGGCCTTTTCCTTCCCTGGCTGTTGCCCAGCAGGTTTGAAGCTGCCACCTGAGCAGCAAGTAGGTCTGCCCAGGTCACAGGAACCATGTCACAGCTCCGTGCTTGTGAGCCAACAAGTCCTCCCCTACTCAGACTGATATCCTACACTGTGCCTAGGTTTGGCTTCCCCCAAATCCACCCCGACACGCCTTCTCC